>JAEMWC010000244.1:472500-545000 GCA_016490735.1 Pachyseris speciosa | reverse complement strand
TTACATGGCTATACACGGGCATACATGGCCATACACGGGCGTACACGGGTATACAGGCAACTACATGGGTATACACGGGCATACATGGCCATACACTGTTGTACATGGCTATACACGGGTATACACGGCCATACACAAGTATACATGGACATACACGAGTATACATGGCCACACACGGGCATTCATGGCCATACACGGGCATACATGGCCATGCACGGGCGTACACGGCTATACACGGGAATACATGGTCATACACAAGTATACACGGAAATACACGGGTATACATGGCCATACACGGGTTTACACGGCTATAGCTGGGCATACATGGTTATACACGGGCCTACATGGCCATACATAAGTATACATGGACATACACGGGTATACATGGCCATACACGGGAATACATGGCCATAAACGGGCGTACACGGCTAGACACGGGCATACATGGCCATACACAAGTATACATGAACTTACACGGGTGTACATGGCCATACACGGGCGTACACGGGTATACACGGGCATACATGGCCATATACAAGTATACATGGACATACATGGGTATACTTGGCCATACACGGGCGTACAAGGCTATACCCGGGATATATGCCGTTACACAAATATACATGAACATACACGGGTATACATGGCCATACACGGGCGTACACAGCTATACACGGGCATAGATGGCCATACACAAGTATACATGGATATAAACGGGTATACATGGCCATACTCGGGCGTACACGGGTATACACGGACATACATGGGTATACACGGACATACATGGCCATACACAAGTATACATAGACATACACGGGTATACATGGCCATACACGGGCGTACACGGGTATACACGACCATATATGGTTATAGACGGGCATACATGGCCATAAACAAGTATACAAGGCTATACACGGGCGTACACGGGTATAGAAGGGCATATATGGCTATACATGGGCATACATGGCCATACACAATTATACATGGACATACGCGGGTATACATGGCCATACACGGGCGTATACTGCTATACACGGTCGTACATTGCCAGACACTAGTATATATGGAGATACACGGGTATACATGGCCCTACACGGGCGTATACGGCTATGCACGGTCGTACATGGCCATACACTAGTATATATGGAGGTACACGGGTATACAAGGCCATACACTGGCGTACACGGCTGTACAGGGCATACATGGCCAAACACAAGTATACATGGCTATACATGGGCGTGTACGGACATACATGGATATACACGGACATAAATGGCTATACACGGGCATACATTGCCATACACTGGTGTACATGGACATACACGGTTATACATGGCCATACACGGGCGTACAAGGCCATACACAAGTATACATGGAAATACACGGTTATACATGGCCATACATGGGTATACACGAGCATACATGGCTATACACGGGCATACATGGCCACACACAATTATACATGGACATACACGGGTATACATGGCCATACACGGGCGTACACGGGTATACACGAGCATACATGGCTATACACGGGCATATATGGCCATACACTGGCGTATATGGGCATACAGAGGTGAACACGGGCATACACAAGTATACAAGGACATATACGGGTATACACGGGCATACACGAGTATACAGGGACATACACGGGTATACATGGCCATAAACAAGTATACATGGACATACACGGGTATACGTGGCCATACACAAGTATACATGGACATACACAGGTATGCAAGGCTATACACGGGCGTACGCGGGTATACACGGGCATACATAGCCATACACAAGTATACATGGACACACACGGGTATACATGGCCATACACGGGCGTACACGGGTATACACGGGCATACATAGCCATACACAAGTATACATGGAGTTACACGGGTATACATGGCCATACACGGGCGTACATGGCTATACACGGGCATACATGGCCAGACACAAGTATACATGGCCATACACGGGCGTACACGGGTATACAGGCAACTAGATGGGTATACACGGGCATACATGGCCATACACTGTTTTACATGGCTATACACGGGCATACATGGCCATACACGGGCATACACTGTTGTACATGGCTATACACGGGCATACTTGGCCAAACACGGGCATATATGGTCATACACTGGCGTTGATGGTTCATTTCTTGGAAACGTGCGTATCCGGACCCTGAGTACGGAGCGCTGCCGACTTTGAAGCTAATTTAACTAAACTTGGAAGCGATTGAGAATTTCCATCAAAGTGAAAGCGCAAAAATGGGTAAATGATGTTTATATTAACCACGAATGGTTGTTAAGTGGATGAAGAAACAAGTTGTGGGATTGAAATCGTTACAGTTACTGAAAAAGGCGAGTATAAACAATCAACTGAGTACAAATCCGAATTTAATTTCAAAGTTGTAGCTTAGTTATATTATTGCAAGTTTGTCGTTGTGAAGTCCATTTCGGTCTCGAGTATGGCCCGAGGCCGCAGGTACAGTTTTTCCCAATACGGACCGACCTAGGGCGGCAAATAACATAATTGTATATCATCCTTTTCATGGGAGAGATATTTACTGAGAAACCTTCATGGTTCTTGTGGGCAGTCAAATCCTGAGGCTTCATCTTGCTGTGCTTCTGATTATAACCGAAATGTATAGCCGAAGGAAACAAGGTAACATTTCAGAAGGCTCGTGAAATCGCGCGTACAGAGGAAGCTACTAAACTCCAATTACAGGCCATGACAAACCCCATCCAAGTCAATTCCCTAGGCAGAAGAGAATTGAGCAGAGGCAAAAACAAGCCTAAAAGTAAGCCGCATTGGGGCAAAGAGGCCACAAAGGAAAGGAGTACAAACAGGTCGACCGACCGAACCAGACCCTGATAAAAGAGTTTTCTTAGGGATTCTGACTGCAGAACAATGTCAGGACACAAATAACTGTGCAAGTGAGATTGATAATATCCAGTCGGAAGGACATGGTAACAAAGCCATAGTTGAAATGCAGCTAACTGCCAAGCCATACCACAGGCACACCACACCAATAAAGTGTAAGATAGACACTGGTGCAGAGATGAATGCAATGTCCAAGCGGGACTATGACAAAGTGGTTACACAGCCCCTAGAAAGACAACTCAGTCCACCGCAGTGCAGAATCACAGCTTATGGAGGACACCACATAAACAGTCTTGGCTCCTGTCAGTTGTATCTACACCACAATGGTGATGTTAAGGCAGTGTCATTTGAAGTTACCTAAGTCACAGGCCCGGCAATGCTAGGATACAAAACTTGCAGTGACTTAGAACTTGGGAAATTTAACTGCAACCTTACACAGAGATCAAATGTACAAGACAAGACAAAGCCGTCACCCGATAGTCAGCAGAGTGTCAAATCTCACACCCAACTCACCAAAGAGGAACTCCTCAGTGACTACCAGGACCGCTTCGAGGGGCTAGGCAAGTTCAGAATGAAGCCATACCATATAACCATTGAACCTGACGCAGAACCCGTCATTCATCCACCGCGCTCGGTATCAGTCCACTTACGAGAGCTCTACAGGCAAGAAATCGACAATATGCTGGAACTTGGTGTCATCACACCAGTTGACATACCTACAGATTGGGTAAACAGCATAGTTCTGTCAGAGTCAACAAATGAAAAGGGAGAGATTACCAAGCTTAGAGTATTCCTAGATCCCCGGGACTTAAACAAGTGGGTCAAGAGGGAACAACACTACTGCAAAACAGTCGATGAAGTGGTGACTCAACTCAACGATGCCAAGTTCTTTACACTTGTTGATGCTAAGAAAGGGTATTGGCACGTCCCACTTGACGAATCAAGCTCCTACCTCACTAGCTTTTCTAACCCCTTTGGTAGATTTCGTTTCACCAGGCTGCCCTTTGGTCTATATGTCTCTCTCTCAAGACATATTCCAAAAAAAGCTCGACTCAGTCCTCGAAGGCCTCACGGGTGTCACAGGCATTGCAGATGATACATTCGTCTTTGGCTCTACAGAAGGTTAACATGACAAGAATTTAGCCAACCTCATGGAACGTGCACAGCAAGAGGGCATAGTATTTAACAAAGAGAAATTGCAATTCAAAAGCGAAGAGATTAGCTTCTTCGGACACACCTGGACACCCCAAGGTGTAAGACCTGATGACAGCAAAGTCTCAGCTATACAAAACATGCAACCCTCAGAAGATGTCAAGAGTCTTGAAAGTTTCCTAGGCCTGGTGAACTACCTCACACGGTACTCAGGCCCCCTGGCCACCATTACTGCTCCTCTCCGTGAGTTAACTAAGAAAGAGGTAGCCTATATGTGGGGGCCAGAACATGATCGTGCATTTAATGCAGTTAAAGCTGAAGTGTCCACCCTCGGTGTACTCAGATATTTCGACCCCAACGCCAGGTGCTGAAGTACCTATTGCTGATGCCTTGTCAAGAATCTCACCACAACCGACATCTGGCCAGAACAACCAAGTTACCATTGGGAAAGGTTAAACTCTGATTTGTTCGACTTCAAGGGCCATCAGTACCTCCTTGTCTCAGACCAGTATAGCAAGTTTCCAGCCATCCGAAAGGTTTCAAGCACGACCTCCGCAGCCGTTATTACTCATCTTAGGAGCATATTCGCAGAGTATGGCATCTCCAGTCAGTTAGTAACTGACAATGGTCCACAGTACAGTGCAAAGGAATTCGCAGATTTTACCACCTCTTATGGAATAGACCACATCACCAGTTCCCCACTTTATCCGCAAGCCAATGGATCTTCGGAACGCATGGTACAGACAGTGAAGAACATACTCGAGAAATGTGATGAGGAAGGTGAAGACCCTTACATAGGTCTACTATCATACAGAGCAATACCCATCTACCACCACCTGGGATCACCAGCAGAGCTGCTAACAAAGAGAAAGTTCAGAACACTGTTACTTATGTCCCACCGTGCAAACCTTACAGATTATTCAGCACAATTTAGGGAACAGTTACAACGACAACAACAGCAGCAATACCACTATTTTAATCTGAAGGCACGGCCAACCCTAGAACCACTCCATCCAGGCCAGCCAATAAAAATCCTAGATCACCAAACCAAGACCTGGGAACCAGGCACTGTTGTGAGAACAGCAAAAGCACCAAGGTCGTATATAGTTAGGAACAGCAAAACAGCAGGTGTGTACCGGTGTACAAGATCACACCTCAGGCCGGACCATGCGACACCCAATACGCAACATCCACCCCTGATGGCAGTACCTAAAGTTGTCATACCACCATCAAGACCTGCTAATGGAACTGTTCAGCCAGCAGGAGACAGTACAGAACCTAGTTCCCCTGCAAATACTCCAAAGCCCTCCGAGACAAACAGCAGATATACTACCCGATCTGGACGTACAGTGAATCCGCCAGATAAGCTGAACATTTAGACATTAAAGAACTTGAGGAACGTTCATTTGTTAGTTGCAGAGAACCGTTAATTGAATAACCACTTTAAACAAGTTGCAGTTTTGATACACACTTTAAAGACATTGATTAAGCATCAGCTGAAGCATGAACTTTTAGAAAGCTAAAAAACAATGGTGTTTGCCGTTCTTCCTTTTTTATTGAAAGCGGGATGTCACAGTATCACGTGTTTACCACGTCACGTGCTCATTGTTATGTAACAAGGGCTGAATGTCTGTAGCCGCCATGTTGGAACACGTTTAATAAATCACAAAGCAAGACACATAACGCCTTGGGTTTCTTTTGGTTCAATTTTAACCCTGAGAGTATGCTGGAGGAATTTATAACCGAGATGCCTACAGTTAATGATTCAGTGTCGTTGACTATTAGAGTGGTATCGTGTGCGAATTCAGATATAATTGTTTCACTGTCGTCAGGGAGTGTGATTACGCCATTTTGCTAACGATTAGTTCCTGGTGAATTGTGGGTAGATCCAGTCCTTTGTAGGGGCAAACGGCCATTCTAGAACGTAACTTGAAATTGTATTTTTCAAAATTTATGATTGGCTCCTTTCGATCCCGTCTGATGGCATAAATTTTAAAACTGACTATCTTTACAGTTCATACACTTAGTTGTAGTCCACTGTCGGTGATCAAAATGGGGTTGACAGACCGACGCGACTCCTGCTGTGTGCTCATTGTGTTGTTCACGGCCTTTATAGTTTTGCTTTACTGAAGAGGTATATCTTTATGCGATTTACCTTTTCTATAAGAAATCAAGGGAGGTTCCTTGAATATCTTTCCGAGTAATGGTTGTTCTTGTATTAAAAGCCATTGTCTCCAAACATGTTAACGATGTCTGAAATTGCGTCACGGACGGTGGAAGTTTCTTGTGCGTTCTCTGCTTCTGTGTTAGAGCTGTTTTTGTCTGTCCGCGTAGTTAACTTCTGAGAGTATCTGTTCGACCATTTTCTCAGGGTAACTTCTAGACATAAGTTGAGTTTTAGTAGCTCTTGAAGAAAGAAAAGATTAAAAAAAGGCTCATTAATCTTACAGTACTAAACACTTACAAAGACAGAACAGACAAACTCTGTCTTACTGAACTGGCAAATGATTTTTTGGATTTCCGGTACATTCAGAGAATCCGATTTTGTGACAGTAAACGAATAAATGAACCAAAGTTATGATTACTCTACCTTCTGTTACAGATTTCGTTAACTGTGTTTACAAAGTTTATTTTGTCACTAACCCCTTTCTCTAAATGCATGAATCGAGTTGAAAAGTGTAGAAAAGGATATCACCTGATTTTTTTGAGTTAATAAAATATGTCAACTTCTGGACAAATCTTATGAATTAAACGGAATGATATGCATTTTAAATATTTTTAGAGTTAGTAACCTCCCCTCACTTCAAATTGGGGGAGCTTCTACCCCGTTCGTGACGCAATTTCAAGAATCGTTACCATGTTTGTAAAACATACTAATGGACAAATGGCATCTAATACAAGAACAACCATTACTCAAAGAGATATTCAAGGAACCTCCCTTGATTTCTTATAGAAAAGGAAAATCGCTTAAAGATATGCTTGCTTAGATTAATCTTGGCTCGAAACCAACAACACACAAACAAAAAAAACATTTTTTTGTTTAAGTGTGATTTGAAATGACCTAACCATATTACGGTATGGAAATTTTGTGAGCGCGTCTCCTCAAGGGAAAAAAAACGTTTGGGTTTCATTTGCTTCAAACAAAGGACGATTGTTGGGACAAGTACTGGTTGGTTCTCCCTAAAAAAGGGGGGGGGGGGGGATTCAATCGCTACATTCTTCCTAGGGTTGTTTACCTTGCAAGCGGTAGAAATCTATCTTCAGAGAATATTGCCAAGTGCCATCCCAAGTTTTCCGATTGAAAAAATCTTTGAAAATAGGCAAAAACATCAAAGAAACCGCAGTTGTTGGGTGGGGCAGGCAGGTTTAAACAAATGGCAAATGTCGCGGGACCAGTTCAAATCGTGTGATCTAACAAAAATCTATTCGCAGGGACCAAATTTTATTTCAGTGCGAAAGTTCCCACGAAATGAACCATGAACGCCAGTGTATGGCCATATTTGCCCGTGTTTGGCCAAGTATGCCCGTGTATAGCCATGTACAACAGTGTGTGCCCATGTATACCCGTGTTGGCCATGTATGCCCGTGTATAGCCATGCATGTCCGTGAATACCCATGTACGCAAGTGTATGGCCATGTATACTTGTGTATGCCCATGTGCGCCAGTGTATGGCCATATATGCCCGTGTATAGCCATGTATGTTCGTGTATATCCATGTACGCAAGTGTATGGCATGAATACTTGTGTATGGCTATGTATGCCCGTGTATAGCCATGTATACTCGTGTATACCCGTATAGGCCCGTGTATGACCATGTATACCCGTGTATGTCCATGTATGCTTGTGTATGCCCGTGTCACCTGTGTGTCCCCATGTACACCAGTGTATGGCCATGTATGCCGGTGTATAGCCATGTATGTCCGTGTATACCCGTGTACAGCCGTGTATGGCCATGTATACCCGTGTATGTCCATGTATGCTTGTGTATGGCCATGTATGCCCGTGTATAGCCATGTATGTCCGTGTATACCCGTGTACGCCCGTGTATAGCCATGTATGCTCGTGTATACCCGTGTACGCCAGTGTATGGCCATGAATACCCGTGTCTGTCCATGTATACTTCTGTATGGCCATGTATGCCCGTGTATAGCCATGTATGTCCGTGTTTACCCATGTACGCCAGTGTATGGCCATGTATATTTGTGTATGGCCATGTATGCCCGTGTATAGCCATGTATACTCGTGTATACCCGTATAGGCCCGTGTATGACCATGTATACCCGTGTATGTCCATGTATTCTTCTGTATGCCCGTGTACACCTGTGTATGCCCATGTACACCAGTGTAAGGCCATGTATGCCCGTGTATAGCCATGTATGTCCGTGTACACCCATGTACGCCGGTGTATGGCCCTGTATACTTGTGTATGGCCATGTATGCCCGTGTATAGCCGTGTACGCCCGTGTATGGCCATGTATGCCCACGTATGTCCAAGTATACTTGTGTATGCCCGTGTACGCCCATGTAAGGCCATGTATATCCGTGTATGGCCGTCTATGGCCATGTATACCCATGTATACCCGTGTATGTCCATGTACACTTGTGTATGCCCGTGTATGGCCATGTATGCCCGTGTACAGCCGTGTATGCTCGTGTATACCCACGTACGCCCTTGTACGTCCATGTATACTTGTGTATGGCCATGTATGCCCGTGTATAGCCGTGTATGTCCGTGTATACCTGTGTACGCCCGTGTATACCCGTGTATGTTCATGTATACTTGTGTATGGCCATGTATGCCCTTGTATAGCCGTGTATGTCCGTGTATACCTGTGTACGCCCGTGTATACCCGTGTATGTTCATGTATACTTGTGTATGGTCGTTTATACCCATGTACGCCGCCCGTGTATGGCCATGTATACCCATGTATGTCCATGTATACTTTTGTATGCCCGTGTATACCTGTGTATGCTCATGTACGCTAGTGTATGGCCATGTATGCCCGTGTATAGCCATGCATGTCCGTGTATGGCCATGTATACTTGTGTATGGCCATGTATGCCCGTGTATAGCCGTGTACACCCGTGTATGGCCATGTATACCCGTGTATGTCCATGTATACTTGTGTATGGCCATGTATGCCCGTGTATAGCCGTGTATGCCCGTGTATGGCCATGTATGCCCGTGTAAGGCCATGTATACCCGTGTATGTCCATGTATACTTGTGTGTGCCCGTGTACACGTGTGTATGCGGATGTACACCAGTGTATGGCCATATATGCCCGTTTATAGCCGTGTACGCCCGTGTATGGCCATGTATACCCGTGTGTATCCATGTATACTTGAGTATGGCCAGGTATGCCCGTGTATAGCCGTGCATGCCCGGGTATAGCCGTGTACACCAGTGTATGGCCATGTTTACCCGTGTATGTCCATGTATACTTGTGTATGGCCATGTATGCGCGTTTATAGCCCTGTAGGCCCGTGCATGGCCATATATGCCCGTGTATGGCCATGTATGCCCATGTATGGCCATGTATACCCGTGTATGTCCATGTATACTTGTGTATGCCCGTGTTTGTCGATGTATACCTGTGTATGCCCGTGTATGTCCATGTATACTTGTGTATGGCCATGTATGCCCGTGTATAGTCGTGTACGCCCGTGTATGGCCATATATGCCCGTGTATGGCCATGTATACCCGTGTATGTCCATGTATACTTGTTTATGGCCATGTATGCCCGTGTATAGCCATGTATGCCCGGAGATAGCCGTGTACACCCGTGTATGCCCGTGTATACCCGTGTATGTCCATGTATACTTTTGTATGGCCATGTATGCCCCTGTATAGCCGTGTACGCCCGTTTATGTCCATGTATGCCCGTGTATGGCCATGTGTGCCCGTTTATGGCCATTTATACTTGTGTATGGCCATGTACGCCCAGGTATAGCCGTGTACGCACTTGTATCGCCATGTATGCCCATGTATATTCAAGTATACTTGTGTATGCCCGTGTACGCTCATGTATGGCAAGGTATATCCGTGTATGGCCGTGTATGGCCATGTATACCCATGTATGTCCATGTATACGACTAATACTTGCCACACCATATTTGACCACGGTAAACCACTATATGATAGTTACACTACGTACTTACCCAAGAACGTAACGTTGAGAAAACGAACCGTCTGCATTTTAAGACCGCTGCCCCAGCCTGCGGCTGGGCCCCGGTAAATAGCAAGTTAATAGTATTGACATAGCAAGGGGTCGCATAGCGGACATAAGTAAAATAAATAACGGTTCATTAAATTGGGCTTCATGTCAAACTATACAATAAGCGTGTCAGGACGCAGGTACTACAGTTACTTTTCGGTAACATTTTTTGTAACTAACTTAGAATCTAGTAAACGGCCCGTGGGGGAGACAGTGCGTTCGCATCCGTCGCACTCCCAACTCCCTACGAGCTTAATCAGGTATAAATTATCTTCTAGTCGCTGTTTCAATTGCGGATTTTGCAATCGCAAAAAGCTTTCCTATAGTTCTGAAAAACTCCATCAAAAATCAAGAACATCGAGAACTTTTATTCAGAAATTCGATTGAAATCTTTTAGCAATCAGAGGCCCGTTAGCTGTTTTGACTGTAAAATGGGCTAACATGCGATTGCACGGTTTGTTTTGTTACTTTTTTGGTCGTTAACGGGTACTTAATGCGACATTTACTGTCGTAAGATAAAAGTACTCGACTTGTGTTTTTTTTTTAAACAGGAGTCGATTATTGAACCTCAGTGCCCTTCCAAGTCGCAACCTTGCTTCAAATAGAAAATTAGTAGTAGATACCCATACCTCATCCTGCTGGCCTTGTGAATTGCTGCCGTCGGTATGGTTGTTGCGGCTGGGTTCCCTGTTACTTGTTTTTGCGCCCTTTCGGGTCATGTGACTTTATCGCTAGCCTTGAGTGTCGGTGGTGTTGAAGGCGATTCACTCTGAGTTACGAAGCGCAATATTTTGCGAGTGTTTTTGGTCATTCGTCGTTGTTGTAGGTCGTGTTTCCCCTTTGTTGATGGTCAAGTGGAAGTAGCGCAATACACACAAAAGGCTTCGTCAACCGAGTGAGTTTGTTCCTTACAATGATACTGATGTCGTCGGAAAGAAAAAAACCAAATAGGAAAAACCGAAAACCAAGTCGGATACCAGATCCAAAAACCGCTTGTTTTTTGGCGAAAAACCGAAAACCAAATGCTCATATATAAAAGCAGACACCGCAAACCGTAACAGATACCAAAACCGAGAAACCGAAGGTTTTCGGTACAAAAAGCCCGTAAACTCCAACGCCCCTTCATAACTGTTCTATTACCACGCCATGATGATTTCCATAATGTCATACAAATTAGCCATGTGTCTTGAAGGGAGCAAACGCTGGAAAAGTGGAAAAAGTTAATATTCAAATGACTTTCCTAAAACTACATTTCACATATTCTCAGAAGATAAGTATTCTTAAATTATTATTTTGGAGTTATCGTTGATAGTTTCATTTCTTCACAAACTATGAAATCTGTTCGTGATCTAGTAATATCTTTTATTATTGCTATTACTGTTATTATTATTATTATTATTATTATTATTATTATTATTTATGTTATTAATTTCTCTTTTGTCGTGTCTGGCGTTCTCGTCATGGCAACGAGCCTCTTCTAGTAATACCGTTTTTTTCCTGTTATCATAATTATTATCATATATAATTATATATAATATAGGATTTCAATGCGGTTGCTTCGGGTTCTAATCCCGCTGTAGCCACTAGCTGGTGTTGTTCTGGGTAGTCCCTGGTTCAACTCCTCGGTCATCCTTGTAAGTTTTTTAAATTTCAAAAGGCAGAACACTGATTCATCTTGAAGGTCTTAACATTCGCGAAGAAACATATTAGTTAATTTTTGTTATTAAGTTTATCATTTTTTCGATTTTTTTCTAGTATTTTATTTTATTTTATTTTATTTTACTATAAACGTTAATGTTAAAAAGCAACCGCGACGTTTCGACCGATCAACGGTCATTTTCAAGTTGAAGGATAAAATTTGTTTAACATGCGCTTATATAATAATCAATTGTAAAAGTGCTAATGAGGTACTGACTAAAACTCTAAAATATTTACATAGATACAATACGAGAAAATCGCAGCAATAATGGTAAAAACGCTAAGGCGAAAGAGACAATATTAAAAGTGAATTAATTATTTTACACTATCAATCATTTTAGTTTTACGTATTTCCGGTATATTACTACATAAACGCCCCTTCCAATGTAAATTCTCATTGTCATCTGAAGAAGGCTGGTTTGGCCAGCCGAAATATAGTACCTTTGTGCTATAAATACTACCGAAGGTAAATTAAAGTTGTTGCTGAGTAAAACCCTTTTCAAAAGAACTGTTTACTCACAATTGAATTACTCCAATCTACATCTCATAGCTGAAAGCTGCTGATTAGCTAACGAGTTTCTTTTCTTTTTCTTTTCGAATTCTATCCTATTCACCTTATTTATTTATTTGTTCTTTATTTAAACAATATGTTTTCGGCATTTGCTCTAAGAGCACATAGCGCTAGAGCTTCAGTATGCCGTTTACATGATTATCGAACATCACGGTCAAAGCTAAGACACAACAAAGACAACAACAACAACAAAAACAGAAAACAAAACACTAAAATAAAATAAAAATGAAATAAATAAATAAAAAGACTCAATTACGAGAAACGATTTGATTGGGAGATAAAACACTGAACAGCATAAAACAAGTTTTCATTAAGTTGAAAGTTGAGGGTCCCCCAGGGGTTTTTGGGGCACAAGGGAACACGGGAAATTTGGCAATGGGAATACGGGAACAAAGCAAAAAATCGTAGGGAACAAGGGAACATCAAATAGGTTAGGGAACAGGGGAACAAGCACAAAAAATTACAAGGCCCTACGTTTTTTACATAAACGCGGGGTCGATAGAAGATTTTCTGCTGTTTTCTGATTTCTTTGGCAAGTTTTTGTTGCCATCTTTCGTGTCTATTACGAATTGTTTTAATTTTTGTTACGAAATACTCTCACAAAGTCAAAAATATCACAGAAATAATGATCAAAATTTATCAGCAACACTGTAGACCTTCAATCAGTTATTTTGTTTTGTTCAGATTGGTTAATTAGGACGTATATGCAAAGAATAAGAGATAAAATTTAATCTTGAAAGGGTAACAAGGGAACAAGGTGTAATTTTGGACGGGAACAAGGGAACAGAGTTAAAATTTTGAAGGGAACACGGGAACACAGACCCCCCACCCCCGGGGGACCCTCAAAGTTAATACCGGGAACTCCATTTAGAAGCCAATCAATTTTTTTCTTATTAGATGCTGAGAGCCATTCTGATCCCCCAACAAGTGCACAGCAGAGGCTAAAAGTATTTCACGCAGAGCAGCAAAACTTGGGCAAAACAAGAAATAATGTTTGGCATCTTCGACAGGTGCATCGCACAAAGCACATGCAGATGAAACAGAGCAATTCCTCTTTAAAAGATCACAATTTAAAGCGTAAAATTAAGCCTTTAGTGAAAATAAAAAATTGACTCTGCACAATCCCCTGTAAAAAATAAATCTTATTTATTTCAACATGACAGCGACCAACACGAAAGCTTTGGCTACTTTAGTGATTGACATAGCAACAGATCTGTTTTATCCGGCTTACTTATTCTTTTCCTGTGTATGTATATATTTTCCTTTTTTATACGGTATTTTATTTCCTTATATTATCCTCTAAGTAGTCCACAATAAACTTTAAAAACTGAACTTTTGACCTTTCTTCTATTTTTGACTTTTTGAAACAAAGCAAATTATAAGCAGAGATAAAAATCTGACATCGGTTCATGTAGTGGAGACACGTCCGGGCAGAGATTTGATTTGTAAGACCATAACGTTTTTTTGAATCTCCCTGAATGTATTTTAGAAACAATTTACATCAAGTGAAAGGAAACACAAGTACATGTCTTAGGTAAAATGTAAAGTAATAACCGTCAAGCTTAAGACTATGCATTATAATACTATGAAGAATAAGAACAAGTTACAGGCTATATGATACAAAGATCGAGTAAAGAAGCTAATTAATGAGACTAGTCAGCCAATCATTTCGTCTTCGACAAGTAAGACTACCCTTTATGGCGTTTTAAGGCGTGTGACCGAGCTAATTACTCAAAATTGATTTACGATCGACTTGAGTCACTTGAACTACATTGTTATTAACCGCTTTCGAATCTTAAGCTTGCTTACTATTGGACTGTTTTAGTTTGTTTAGCAAGATTTATGGTAGCATCCCACGTTCTTAGGGGAGTTGTATTTCAGCATTAATTTTGTCAAGGTTTGTGAGGAGGAGGTGAAAAACAATTCCCCTAAAAAACACTTGCATGGGAGGCTAGATTTATGCCGGCTTCGTTCACTTGGGAACGAGGTTTCACGCACTGCTGCTTGAGTAAGCTGCGTATAATAAACAATAGGCCAGGTCTTTCCTCTTTCAGTTGACTACCTAATGCCGTGTTTACACTTGGGATTTTTACCGCGGTAAAAGAGTTTACTTACCAAGGTAAATTTTTGGTCAATGTAAACATCAATTAATACCTCAGTAAATGCGGCAAAAGACAAAGGAAATTTAACCACGGTAAAAGCGATAATGATGCAGTGATTTGGCTTGGTTTAGCTCGGTAACCGAGGTCAAATTGACAGATACATCCGGTTGCGGTGAAGTTTTTTTGATTTATCGCGAGTTCACGTTTCCCTGTCACGTTTCATGTTTTATTCGCCGAGTTCAGGCTTTCTTTGCGCCACGTTTCGTGCTCTAGCAAAATGGAACAAAATAAGGACACATTTTTGAATTATTACGGCAGTCAAACCGAAAGGTAAGCGATGTATTACGTCTCCACTTCATTCCACTCACACTTTTTTTTTATCCGGATAAAACAGATTATTTATTTGTTTTCGGTTTTTTTCCAGGCAAGATCCACAGCAACAATATTCGCGAATGTATTTCCCTTACTACCCGCAACCTCAATATGCTGTGCCGCCGTTCTATGGCTCTCAATTGCAAGGAGCGCAAGAAATTCACTCATCTTCAGAAAAAGAAAAAGGCAATGACTATCAGAGCCACCGCTTTCTTGTTAATACCGACCATGTTTTAAAAATTGCGCGCATTAGCTTGTATTTCCCGCCAATTCGATTTTTGGCAGTGTTGACAGATTAACTTTGGTTATTTGAGCCAGTATAAAACACTGCACTAATCTACTTAGGTTCAGTTAACTTGACCTCGGTCAATTTAAAGGGGCAGTGTCACGCTATTGTACCATCACTTTGAAAAGCTTAAAACTGCCAATGCATCAGTGGAAACCTTAAAATAATGGTCTAGTTTTGCTGCCAAAGACTGTAGTACTGCATTGACACCATAAACTTCTGTATTCCATGTGAGATGACGAGGATGGAAATGGATTGAAATTTGAAAAAACTTGCCAGTTTTTTCAAAATTTCAAGCTATGCATTGAAAAATCACCAAAAAAATTCTTATGGTTAACTCTTCCTGCTAAAATTTCATTGGAATTCATCTTGCTGATTCTGTAGGAGCATTTTTGCACGATAACAGGTAAAAGGCAGTAATTTTGGTAGAATTGAACCTAAAACAGCAAAAATCCGGGTGACAGTGCTCCTTTAAACCGCAGTAAACGTTTGAATGTAAACACGGCATAACTCATGCCAAGCTAGAGGCTCGATTTTAGTGCGCGCACCAGGAGAGCGTATTTCTATGGTGACAGTCACGAATGGCGACGCATTGCGGTCAGGCACTGATGAGTTAATTAGTTTTCACACATGCCTTTGCACACTTCAAGTGTGTTCATTAATCCGAATCTGTCTGTGACTTTGTTATTGTTGTCGATTTCAGTGGAACGGAAAGACAGACTTTAATAGTTAATATCTAGCAAAGGTAAATTTGATCAATCTATTTTCGGTAACTCTTCGCTTTGTTCAGTGTTGGAAAATCATGGCAATTCTGGCAACATAGCTACACTTTTGCTGGCCCAATCTCGTTGCTCGCGTTAAAATACTTGGTACGCGTAAACAATCGTTTTAAGCAAAAATATTCAGTTTATTTCGTGATGAAATCCGCCGTGTAGATCACCGATCTTCATGATGGAAATGGAGGCCCATTTTGGAAACAATGGTTCAAGGATGTTGATGTGGCGATCGACTGTATTTAGTGTCATGCTTGCCGGTAATAAGCTTATGAGCCTCACAAATGCCTCTGTACCGGACATCTTGCGAGCAGATGCTTTCGTCTCTCTGAAGAGCGCCATAAACAGCCATTAGATATACTAACCAGTGATGGACCCAAATCAAAGTCATCGAACTTAACATCACTGTGATATAAACCATTTGACGCAGAATCAAACGATGGACGTACAAATCAAGAAAACCTCACAACAAACATCGGGAGAAACGAAAGAAAAGAAAAGCCCGCCAAGATTCAGAAAGCGCGCCAAAACAAGATAAGTACAAGCAGAATAATTAAGAGCTTTATAAATAACCAGTAAGCTAATTCATGAATAAATTACTTCGAATCAATTTCTTTAAATTGAACCAACATTTCCTGCAGCATCTTAAAGTGAATGAAATGTCCGTAGAAATAACAGTTTTTTAATTACAACATTTTAAATCTAATAGCTTAATACTGTAAGGGTTTCCGCTCCCTCTTAAGTTTACAGGCGGCGCGCCCATACTTCTGAGGTGATGAGATCCATCCCTAGCTAAATTTTATAAATAATTGTTCTTTAAATTCAACATTTTAAATGTAATGACTTATTGTTGTAAGGGTTTCCGCTCCCTCTTAAGTTTACAGGCGGCGCGCCCATACTTTTGAGGTGATGAGATCCATCCCTAGCTAAATTTTATAAATAATTGTTCTTTAAATTTAACATTTTAAATGTAATGACTTATTGTTGTAAGGGTTTCCGCTCCCTCTTAAGTTTACAGGCGGCGCGCCCATACTTTTGAGGTGATGAGATCCATTCCTAGGTAAATTTTATAAATAATTGTTCTTTAAATTCAACATTTTAAATGTAATGACTTATTGTTGTAAGGGTTTCCGCTCCCTCTTAAGTTTACAGGCGGCGCGCCCATACTTTTGAGGTGATGAGATCCATTCCTAGGTAAATTTTATAAATAATTGTTCTTTAAATTCAACATTTTAAATGTAATGACTTATTGTTGTAAGGGTTTCCGCTCCCTCTTAAGTTTACAGGCGGCGCGCCCATACTTTTGAGGTGATGAGATCCATCCCTAGCTAACTTTCATAAATTATTCTTTAAATTCAACATTTCTAATGTAATGCCTTAAAACTGTAAGGGTGTCCGCTCCCTCTTAAGTTTACAGGCGGCGCGCCCATACTTTTGAGATGATGAGATCCATTCCTAGGTAAATTTTATAAATAATTGTTCTTTAAATTCAACACTTTTAATGTAATGACTTATTGTTGTAAGGGTTTCCGCTCCCTCTCAAGTTTACAGGCGGCACGCCCATACTTTTGAGGTGATGAGATCCATCCCTAGCTAAATATTCCGAATTATTATTCTTTAAATTCAACATTTTAAATGTAATGACTTAAAACTGTAAGGGTTTCCGCTCCCTCTTAAGTTTACAGGCGGCGCGCCCATACTTTTGAGGTGATGAGATCCATCCTTAGCTAAATTTTATAAATAATTGTTCTTTAAATTCAACATTTTAAATCTAATGACTTAGAATTGTAAGGGTTTCCGCTCCCTCTTAAGTTTACAGGCGGCGCGCCCATACTTTTGAGGTGATGAGATCCATTCCTAGGTAAATTTTATAAATAATTGTTCTTTAAATTCAACACTTTTAATGTAATGACTTATTGTTGTAAGGGTTTCCGCTCCCTCTTAAGTTTACAGGCGGCACGCCCATACTGTTGAGGTGATGAGATCCATCCCTAGCTAAATATTCCGAATTATTATTCTTTAAATTCAACATTTTAAATCTAATGACTTAGAATTGTAAGGGTTTCCGCTCCCTCTTAAGTTTACAGGCGGCGCGCCCATACTTTTGAGGTGATGAGATCCATTCCTAGGTAAATTTTATAAATAATTGTTCTTTAAATTCAACACTTTTAATGTAATGACTTATTGTTGTAAGGGTTTCCGCTCCCTCTTAAGTTTACAGGCGGCACGCCCATACTGTTGAGGTGATGAGATCCATCCCTAGCTAAATATTCCGAATTATTATTCTTTAAATTCAACATTTTAAATGTAATGACTTAGAATTGTAAGGGTTTCCGCTCCCTCTTAAGTTTACAGGCGGCGCGCCCATACTTTTGAGGTGATGAGATCCATTCCTAGGTAAATTTTATAAATAATTGTTCTTTAAATTCAACATTTTAAATGTAATGACTTATTGTTGTAAGGGTTTCCGCTCCCTCTTAAGTTTACAGGCGGCGCGCCCATACTTTTGAGGTGATGAGATCCATCCCTAGCTAAATTTCATAAATTATTCTTTAAATTCAACATTTCTAATGTAATGCCTTAAAACTGTAAGGGTGTCCGCTCCCTCTTAAGTTTACAGGCGGCGCGCCCATACTTTTGAGGTGATGAGATCCATTCCTAGGTAAATTTTATAAATAATTGTTCTTTAAATTCAACACTTTTAATGTAATGACTTATTGTTGTAAGGGTTTCCGCTCCCTCTTAAGTTTACAGGCGGCACGCCCATACTTTTGAGGTGATGAGATCCATCCCTAGCTAAATATTCCGAATTATTATTCTTTAAATTCAACATTTTAAATGTAATGACTTAAAACTGTAAGGGTTTCCGCTCCCTCTTAAGTTTACAGGCGGCGCGCCCATACTTTTGAGGTGATGAGATCCATCCTTAGCTAAATTTTATAAATAATTGTTCTTTAAATTCAACATTTTAAATCTAATGACTTAGAATTGTAAGGGTTTCCGCTCCCTCTTAAGTTTACAGGCGGCGCGCCCATACTTTTGAGGTGATGAGATCCATTCCCAGGTAAATTTTATAAATAATTGTTCTTTAAATTCAACACTTTTAATGTAATGACTTATTGTTGTAAGGGTTTCCGCTCCCTCTTAAGTTTACAGGCGGCACGCCCATACTGTTGAGGTGATGAGATCCATCCGTAGCTAAATATTCCGAATTATTATTCTTTAAATTCAACATTTTAAATCTAATGACTTAGAATTGTAAGGGTTTCCGCTCCCTCTTAAGTTTACAGGCGGCGCGCCCATACTTTTGAGGTGATGAGATCCATCCCTAGCTAAATTTTATAAATAATTGTTCTTTAAATTTAACATTTTAAATGTAATGACTTATTGTTGTAAGGGTTTCCGCTCCCTCTTAAGTTTACAGGCGGCGCGCCCATACTTTTGAGGTGATGAGATCCATTCCTAGGTAAATTTTATAAATAATTGTTCTTTAAATTCAACATTTTAAATGTAATGACTTATTGTTGTAAGGGTTTCCGCTCCCTCTTAAGTTTACAGGCGGCGCGCCCATACTTTTGAGGTGATGAGATCCATTCCTAGGTAAATTTTATAAATAATTGTTCTTTAAATTCAACATTTTAAATGTAATGACTTATTGTTGTAAGGGTTTCCGCTCCCTCTTAAGTTTACAGGCGGCGCGCCCATACTTTTGAGGTGATGAGATCCATCCCTAGCTAACTTTCATAAATTATTCTTTAAATTCAACATTTCTAATGTAATGCCTTAAAACTGTAAGGGTGTCCGCTCCCTCTTAAGTTTACAGGCGGCGCGCCCATACTTTTGAGATGATGAGATCCATTCCTAGGTAAATTTTATAAATAATTGTTCTTTAAATTCAACACTTTTAATGTAATGACTTATTGTTGTAAGGGTTTCCGCTCCCTCTCAAGTTTACAGGCGGCACGCCCATACTTTTGAGGTGATGAGATCCATCCCTAGCTAAATATTCCGAATTATTATTCTTTAAATTCAACATTTTAAATGTAATGACTTAAAACTGTAAGGGTTTCCGCTCCCTCTTAAGTTTACAGGCGGCGCGCCCATACTTTTGAGGTGATGAGATCCATCCTTAGCTAAATTTTATAAATAATTGTTCTTTAAATTCAACATTTTAAATCTAATGACTTAGAATTGTAAGGGTTTCCGCTCCCTCTTAAGTTTACAGGCGGCGCGCCCATACTTTTGAGGTGATGAGATCCATTCCCAGGTAAATTTTATAAATAATTGTTCTTTAAATTCAACACTTTTAATGTAATGACTTATTGTTGTAAGGGTTTCCGCTCCCTCTTAAGTTTACAGGCGGCACGCCCATACTGTTGAGGTGATGAGATCCATCCGTAGCTAAATATTCCGAATTATTATTCTTTAAATTCAACATTTTAAATCTAATGACTTAGAATTGTAAGGGTTTCCGCTCCCTCTTAAGTTTACAGGCGGCGCGCCCATACTTTTGAGGTGATGAGATCCATCCCTAGCTAAATTTTATAAATAATTGTTCTTTAAATTTAACATTTTAAATGTAATGACTTATTGTTGTAAGGGTTTCCGCTCCCTCTTAAGTTTACAGGCGGCGCGCCCATACTTTTGAGGTGATGAGATCCATTCCTAGGTAAATTTTATAAATAATTGTTCTTTAAATTCAACATTTTAAATGTAATGACTTATTGTTGTAAGGGTTTCCGCTCCCTCTTAAGTTTACAGGCGGCGCGCCCATACTTTTGAGGTGATGAGATCCATTCCTAGGTAAATTTTATAAATAATTGTTCTTTAAATTCAACATTTTAAATGTAATGACTTATTGTTGTAAGGGTTTCCGCTCCCTCTTAAGTTTACAGGCGGCGCGCCCATACTTTTGAGGTGATGAGATCCATCCCTAGCTAACTTTCATAAATTATTCTTTAAATTCAACATTTCTAATGTAATGCCTTAAAACTGTAAGGGTGTCCGCTCCCTCTTAAGTTTACAGGCGGCGCGCCCATACTTTTGAGATGATGAGATCCATTCCTAGGTAAATTTTATAAATAATTGTTCTTTAAATTCAACACTTTTAATGTAATGACTTATTGTTGTAAGGGTTTCCGCTCCCTCTCAAGTTTACAGGCGGCACGCCCATACTTTTGAGGTGATGAGATCCATCCCTAGCTAAATATTCCGAATTATTATTCTTTAAATTCAACATTTTAAATGTAATGACTTAAAACTGTAAGGGTTTCCGCTCCCTCTTAAGTTTACAGGCGGCGCGCCCATACTTTTGAGGTGATGAGATCCATCCTTAGCTAAATTTTATAAATAATTGTTCTTTAAATTCAACATTTTAAATCTAATGACTTAGAATTGTAAGGGTTTCCGCTCCCTCTTAAGTTTACAGGCGGCGCGCCCATACTTTTGAGGTGATGAGATCCATTCCTAGGTAAATTTTATAAATAATTGTTCTTTAAATTCAACACTTTTAATGTAATGACTTATTGTTGTAAGGGTTTCCGCTCCCTCTTAAGTTTACAGGCGGCACGCCCATACTGTTGAGGTGATGAGATCCATCCCTAGCTAAATATTCCGAATTATTATTCTTTAAATTCAACATTTTAAATCTAATGACTTAGAATTGTAAGGGTTTCCGCTCCCTCTTAAGTTTACAGGCGGCGCGCCCATACTTTTGAGGTGATGAGATCCATTCCTAGGTAAATTTTATAAATAATTGTTCTTTAAATTCAACACTTTTAATGTAATGACTTATTGTTGTAAGGGTTTCCGCTCCCTCTTAAGTTTACAGGCGGCACGCCCATACTGTTGAGGTGATGAGATCCATCCCTAGCTAAATATTCCGAATTATTATTCTTTAAATTCAACATTTTAAATGTAATGACTTAGAATTGTAAGGGTTTCCGCTCCCTCTTAAGTTTACAGGCGGCGCGCCCATACTTTTGAGGTGATGAGATCCATTCCTAGGTAAATTTTATAAATAATTGTTCTTTAAATTCAACATTTTAAATGTAATGACTTATTGTTGTAAGGGTTTCCGCTCCCTCTTAAGTTTACAGGCGGCGCGCCCATACTTTTGAGGTGATGAGATCCATCCCTAGCTAAATTTCATAAATTATTCTTTAAATTCAACATTTCTAATGTAATGCCTTAAAACTGTAAGGGTGTCCGCTCCCTCTTAAGTTTACAGGCGGCGCGCCCATACTTTTGAGGTGATGAGATCCATTCCTAGGTAAATTTTATAAATAATTGTTCTTTAAATTCAACACTTTTAATGTAATGACTTATTGTTGTAAGGGTTTCCGCTCCCTCTTAAGTTTACAGGCGGCACGCCCATACTTTTGAGGTGATGAGATCCATCCCTAGCTAAATATTCCGAATTATTATTCTTTAAATTCAACATTTTAAATGTAATGACTTAAAACTGTAAGGGTTTCCGCTCCCTCTTAAGTTTACAGGCGGCGCGCCCATACTTTTGAGGTGATGAGATCCATCCTTAGCTAAATTTTATAAATAATTGTTCTTTAAATTCAACATTTTAAATCTAATGACTTAGAATTGTAAGGGTTTCCGCTCCCTCTTAAGTTTACAGGCGGCGCGCCCATACTTTTGAGGTGATGAGATCCATTCCCAGGTAAATTTTATAAATAATTGTTCTTTAAATTCAACACTTTTAATGTAATGACTTATTGTTGTAAGGGTTTCCGCTCCCTCTTAAGTTTACAGGCGGCACGCCCATACTGTTGAGGTGATGAGATCCATCCGTAGCTAAATATTCCGAATTATTATTCTTTAAATTCAACATTTTAAATCTAATGACTTAGAATTGTAAGGGTTTCCGCTCCCTCTTAAGTTTACAGGCGGCGCGCCCATACTTTTGAGGTGATGAGATCCATTCCTAGGTAAATTTTATAAATAATTGTTCTTTAAATTCAACACTTTTAATGTAATGACTTATTGTTGTAAGGGTTTCTGCTCCCTCTTAAGTTTACAGGTGGCACGCCCATACTTTTGAGGTGATGAGATCCATCCCTAGCTAAAAATTCCGAATAATTATTCTTTAAATTCAACATTTTAAATGTAATGACTTAAAACTGTAAGGGTTTCCGCTCCCTCTTAAGTTTACAGGCGGCGCGCCCATACTTTTGAGGTGATGAGATCCATCCTTAGCTAAATTTTATAAATAATTGTTCTTTAAATTCAACATTTTAAATCTAATGACTTAGAATTGTAAGGGTTTCCGCTCCCTCTTAAGTTTACAGGCGGCGCGCCCATACTTTTGAGGTGATGAGATCCATTCCTAGGTAAATTTTATAAATAATTGTTCTTTAAATTCAACATTTTAAATGTAATGACTTAAAACTGTAAGGGTTTCCGCTCCCTCTTAAGTTTACAGGCGGCACGCCCATACTTTTGAGGTGATGAGATCCATCCCTAGCTAAATATTCCGTATTATTACTCTTTAAATTCAACATTTTAAATGTAATGACTTAAAACTGTAAGGGTTTCCGCTCCCTCTTAAGTTTACAGGCGGCGCGCCCATACTTTTGAGGTGATGAGATCCATCCCTAGCTAAATTTTCCAATTAGGATCGTAAAGGTTTCCGCTCCCTCTTAAGTTCATTTACAGATGGAAACTAAGAACGGAAACCACGTGCCTTTAAGTGTGAAATAACTTCCCCTAGCTGCTTGTTTTTCTGCATGCGTCCCAATTGCCCTTAACTAAAGCAAAAGCAGCATTAAAATGAAAGATGATCCTCGCAGTTGTGATCGCAATTTATGTCCCATTCTTGCTCATATGTAAATATTCCGAAGCAATTTTCAATAAGTTATTGTTCTGATGTTAACCGGAAGTTCAGAGAATTGGCGAATTGTACTTAGATCTCATGAAGCGGAAACCATCCGAGGTCAACCGCGCATTTCGGTCAAGTGCGCGCGCGAAGAAAGCACCATTTGGCTTGGATTCCAATGGAATCTTCACTAATGGAAAACAATATGGCCAAAGTGACAGGATCGTGATTATAGGCTTTGGAAAAAGTATCCAAATCTCTCATTGCGGCAAGAGACAAACGACCTCAGTCTGCTGCAAGACAGCTATAGCTAAAAATTGAGTTATTTTTTAATTCGGAATGAAGTGGGAATTTCTTCGTGATTTACGACGTACAGTCGTTTGAACCATTCATAACTGTATCTTATCTGTTGCCCGGCGTTCTGATCTCTGTTGTTGAGCCTCGTGTGCGAGAGATAGATCTGTTTTCGAGTCGAGCACTTCAAACTACGCCAGTGGTCAACTCGATTGCGCAGCAAACCGATTTGGTGGTTTTAAGATTTAAGAAGGTGTGTTCCGAGACAGGACGGGACGGAAACTAGCAAACTTTCGTCGATGATACAGCTCTGTAAAATTTTGCAAATTTTAATGCACTTTTTTTATGTGTGGTACTTGCATTTTAACCCAATTTCTCTGACGGGCCGTTTTGTTCTATTCTTTTGTAAATGCTACTTACAAAAACCCGGAGTTCCTTTTAAATCACTTCCGGTTTCTGTTTTTGGAAACCGTGCTGGGTTAATAGATAGTGTCAAGAGACAACTGGAAACTGATTTAAAGCTCACCAAATTAACTTATGTTGACAGGTATAAGACATGATTGGAGCTCTTTGAGTGAATGGCCTCTACCTTTAAAACAATGGAGTTGATTGATAGCTTAATTATAATCTCCCACAAATATTCAGTGAATGCGGCGTTCTACGCCGCTTTCGCAATAAAATCGAGGCTCTAACTTCTCATGAGTCTGCAAAACACTTTAAAGCTCGGCAAATATGAAAGCTCTTTTCGCAGTGTTACTGATTGCTTACCTCTCCGTCACTGTAAAAGCATTCCTTCCTCGGATAAACCCAGCATCAGGAAATTCTACAACGCGTGATCATGCGCTGATTACAAAGGAAGGATTCCTCAAGCCACTGTTTTACTTTTTACTTGACAATCCACAATATTTGAAAGACCAATATCTGACAACGTTCCTGCTCGATATCTTTGGGTCTGATTCGCCGGGTGCCTTTAAGAATATGACTGAAAACATGTTGCCACAGATTCAGTTCCTTAACGCCTTAAACGACATTCAAAACGCCAACATGGAGGTAGATTCCTCTCCACTAAACACCTCAGCCTCCGCGCAATTTGACGGTGAGCAATTCAAACAGGGCTCCCAGCGGATCGTCCAATTGCGCCAAGAGCTTATAACTTCGCTCCTGAAAGGTGATAAACTACAGCATTCTAGGAACCTGGCCGGCGACGCTTTGCACACTCTGCAGAATTTTTACAGTCGTTCCAACTGGATAGAACTCGGTAATTCAAATCCATATGACGTTTTAGGCAAACCCGGAAGTGAGATCCCAGAAGAGTTTATTGCGGGACCCACAGAATCAACGTGCACTGACTGCCCTTTAGATCCAAGATCTGGTCTGCCTGATGGCTTATGTGAGACTAACTTGAACACTGTGAAGCTCACGAGTGGTTATCGCTCAGGACAGGACATAAAGAAGCCCGAGAATCAGGGAAAATGCAGCCATGGCGGGAAAATGGATGAAAGTCGTTTGGTGTCGGCTACAGGAGGAATCAATAAAGATTCAACATCGATGGATGAGTCTCCCCATGCCAGGTGAATTATGAATACTTTTAATTTCTAGCAGAATTTTGATTTAACGTTATCCAGCGAACGACTTGGCAGTTCTTATTCGTACCCGAATTAATTAAATGCAACGTTGACAGTCAAAAATAGCTAATTACTTCATCAGCCTGAGTGACAACAAATTAATTGGAGGCTTGAATTAACACAAACTGCGATTTTGTAACCACATTCCTGTAAACACAATTAGTTGATGATTAACCAGTTGTAAGAGTGCAAAATGTTTGAAAAAGAGTTAATGAACTTGATTCGAAGATGATAAGGAATTTGTCCAGAATGATTCATGTATCCGAGATGGACAACTGAAGTACTTCGTCATCATTTTTTTAAAGTTTAGAACTGGAAGTCTTCCATAACAGAAACGACATACCGAGTTAATGAATTTTTTTCTTTTGAAGCACCATAAGAACTCAGTTTGATTAAATACATAGCATGCTGGGGGAACCCCTCCCAGTGGTCTCATTTAGTGGGAATCTTTTGAATGAATGCTTTGTCCCTTAACAGGAAGCACGTTTCCAAGTTAAGTTTAATTTGGTGAGGAGCAATCATTTAATCTGCCGTATGTTGAGGGGCATGTATATATAAACTGTCCTAACTTGTTACATGATAACGACTCTAGCTGGGTCTTATCAGGCTTGTTTGACGTCCTTGCTTTCCTCCAAATGCATATTTCGCTCTTTATACCTTAATGCTTCCTGTCGGTTGGACCAAATGAACCATGATGGAATTTGCTATATTGCTAACATTTGAAGCTTATTGACCAGCCGTTCGCCCGGCTTAGCAAATTGTCTATTACGGAAGTTGAAAGAAAAAACGAAAATATATCAGTTTCATCTTGCGAAGATTTCTTGGCAGTTTAACTTGGTGAGGGGCAATCATTTAATCTGCCGCATTGTGAGGCGCATGTATTTATAAGCTGACCTAACTTGTTGCATAATAACGACTCTAGCTGGGTTATATCAGGCTTATTTGACTTCCTTGCTTTCCTCAAAATGCATATTTCGCTTTTTATACCTTAATGCTTCCTGTCGGTTAGACCAAGTGAACCATGATCGAATTTGGTATATTGCTAACATTTGAAGCTTATTGACCAGCCGTTCGCCCGGCTTAGCGAATTGTCTATCACGGAAGTTGAAAGAAAAAAAGAAAATATATCAGTTTTATCTTGGCTGAGATGAATTATTGATGCCTAAATGCCTCAGTTTTTGGAAGTTATCCAAGACAACTTGATCATTGTCGACAGTCACACTGTTGAAAGTTCGCCCCGAAGCGAATCAGATGTTTGATGAGTCTTCGGCATTGACTATGTCTTGTTCGTTACCAAATAAGGTCATGTATTCTGGTGTCAACAGATGACCCATAGGGCTGCTTGACTGCCTTCGTTTGTTCAACAGATTACCCATTCTTCTTTTATTGCGTAAGAGGCAAACTATAATAATGTTTGTATTCCGTGTCGAGCGGGTATGAGTTTTGAAACCGTCAAGAAAACCTGAAGCAAAAAAAGAGTACATGTATTAAAAAAAAGAGCGAGAGGCTGGCTGGGGGTAAAAATCTCGCAAAGTGTTTATGTTTTCCTCATGATACCCCTGCATGTGGAGATTTTTAATTGACTAAGTGATTCAAGACAAATGTAACTATCCTAGTGTATAAGGTTAAACACAATTTGTGTCCGCGGACTATTTGTGATATGTTTCTGACTAACAGCCACACAATTTACGGCGGAAAGATTTCCATCACCCTAGTTTTAACACGGTTACGCACGGTAAACACTCGATCCGATATCTAGCCCGGGGGAGGGGGGAGGGTTACTCCTTATGATGGTCTGTACAGGGAGGCTCCGCCCGAAAGGAGTACCTTTTTCACGCTTCGGGTATATGAAAGGGTACGGAAAAGTTTCATTAAGGTATTTAAAAGAGCTTTTCATTAAAATATTTCGAACACACATACCTTATTACTGTAATGTTTTAATTTATTGAACGCTACATAAAAATGACACGAAGTGTTCATTCTAAGGGCTAGAAAGGGGATGCAGTGTTCTTAAGTAGGTTTGTGAAAGGGGTACCATTTTCCAGTGGAAAGTATACAAAAGGGGTACCTTTTCTGTCAAAAACTGGTATATAAAAGGGTAAGGAGTCAGACCTCGGGAGTGGAGCCTCCCCGTATTAAATCTCTTTGAGAACCCACCCCGGGATATCTAGGTCCTAGACTCTGGAGCAAGATACCAGGCAAAGACAGATCGGCCACCGGTCTTTTTCAGTTCAAGACTCGGGTACGCAGTCTTGATTTAAGAAATAGTTTAGATGGATGTGATGGTTGATACCTTTGCAATTCGTGATTTTAGAATTTTCGATTTTAGATTACATTTTTGGATTTTAGAATTTTGATGACTATGATTGGAGTTTTAGTTGTATGTACGTTAGTAGCTATCATTTGTTTTGTTTTCTGATTTTATTTCTTAGTAGATTCGTAGTTTCGATTCTATGTTGATTCGATATGTTTTCTAGATTGTATTTTAGAATAGTTAGGTGTCCCCTATTAGCAGTGGGGAATCCCCTCAGCTAGATTTCTTTTTTTCTTTTTTTTTTATTTACTTTATAATCAATTACATAACTTCACAACATTACGATGCACTAAGTTACGGTACATAACATTAAAAAAAACATTACATTACATTACCTTTCCATTTTTAAACGATTGCTAAAAAAAGAACAGGAAACAGTTGATGGTGAAATGAAAGAGAAAAAAAAAACGAAAGATGTGCATGGTTTTGCCAATGGGGTACTAATTAACTGTTGGATTTCGGTGTATCGAAATGTGAGAGGAAGAGAGAGAAATTTTCCATTTTGGGGGAAGTATTACGTGTTTTGCATACCCAGAGAAAAAATCTGGCGATCAAAAAGTAGAAGTCTACTCTCTTGTTCTTGTTTGGATTCAATCCTAATACTAGATATGCCGTTAGATTAATAGTATTTGAAAGCTCTCCACGATTAACTGCCCATTGCTTAAAATATTGCCAGAAAATAGTGGATACGTTACAAGTCCAGAAGAGGTGCACTGCTCATTATCCTGTAGGTTTATTTTTGTTAAAAAACTATTAGTCGCTAATCTCCTGTGTAGTAGCTTAAATTGGAAGACAATTAGTTTTGAGATCCTTGTACACAGAAAAGATGATCGGTACAGTGTGTCCCAATCAATGTTTTCTTGGGTTTCGAGTTTGCAGTCCGCGAACCATTTTCTTTGAGCTTCGATCGGTTTTTTCTGCTTTTTGCCAACGAGAATTTTATATGCTAGTCTGTTTGGTTGTCTTGTCTTTAAAAAAGTATCAGTGAAAGTTTCGTAGTTGGTGGTAACACTGTGTAGGGTTTCTTTGTTGCTTTTCCATAAGGCTTTAATCGCTGATATCACTCCTTGGAAAGTAAGACAATTTGTTTTGATATTGAAACGTTCTGTTAAGTCTAAAAAAGATAAAAAATTCCTCGTATCTTTCATCAGATGACCCACGTTTCTAACTCCTTTTGAAGACCATGATCTATAGTGTATGGGTTTGTTTCCGACTCGTATAAGAGAGTTTTGCCAGAGATTTTGCGCTTTTAGCTGCTCAATGGAGATTCGTAGTCCAGATTCGTAGTATTTCTGAAATAAAGGTATCCGATATTTTGAAGTATTTTGATAAATCTTCTTTGCTAAGGTTGCCTCGAAAAATTTCCTCACCACCAAAACGTTGTAATTCCAGATCAAAGAAAAGTTTCCATTTTCCGTGATTTTCTGAGTCTAAATATTTTGTTATCCAACTTGACTTGAGAGCTTTGTTGAATAGTTTAATGTCAATCATTCTTAGCCCTCCTTTGCTGTAGTCGCTAATCATAATATCGCGTTTATTTTGTCACCTTTACCATCCCATAGGAAGTTGAAGAACATACTATTTATCTCTTCTATAGCGCTGTGGTTTGTTGCCAAAGGTGACAAAACATAAACAAGTTGGGAGGCAATAAGGCTTTTAAGTACGGCAATTTTACCCAGTAAGGTTAGACGGCGCAATTCCCAGCAGCTTAAGCTATTTCTTACCTTAGTTAGTTTTTCGCTATAGTTAGCCTCTATAGTAGTTTCGGGGTTGGTCGACAGCCATATCCCTAAAGCTCTAACTTTGTCTTTTACCCATTTAAAACCTTTTTCCTGGTTGAGATTTTCTTCCTTTCCAATGTTTGCACCGACCCACAGAGCCTCCGTTTTCCTGTTGTTTAAACGGAGACCAGAAGTTTCGCTAAAAAGGTTCAATATCTGTAGGGCAGTTGTGAAGGAGACACTCGAACCGTCCAAAATAAGTGTAGTGTCATCTGCGTATTGGCTAATTTTGATTTCTTGTCCTTCAATTGTTATGCCCTTGATATTTTTATTTTTCCTCACTGTTTCAGCTAGTATTTCGACGCAAATAATGAAGAGGTACGGAGAAAGGGGGCACCCTTGTCCAACCCCCCTTTCAAGTTTAAAGAAATCACTAGCCCTTCGCAACTATCCTGTTCTGTCTGGTTTGATTTTTTCTCCATTTGCGTTTTAAAAAAAACGTTATCGGCTCTTTCATTTGAGAGTCGTTGTTAGAGCTGTAAAGAGTTTTATAGAAAGTCTTACATTCACTTAAAATTTCTTTATCTGTGGTGACGAAATTTTCGTTTCCTAGTTTTAATTGGCTTATTGCTCCTTGGTTGTAATGCCGTTTCTCAAGATTAAGAAAGTATTTTGTATTTTTTTCACCTCCTTCATTATGCCATCTGCATCTTGCTCTCAAAATTGAGCCTTTCGTTCGATATTCAATTATTTTCTCCAGTTCTAATGTTTTGGTGTCTAGAGCGTTTAAAGTATCTTTCTTATCTTTTTCCTTCAAGTTATTGGATTCGATAAAACATTGCAGGTTATTGATTTCTTTCTCAAGCTCTTCTTCACGTCGTGATATTTTTGCTTTTTTTATAGTTGAGTATCGTAGAGACTGTTTTCTTATATTTAGGTTTACCATTTCCCACATAAAAGCATCATTGACGAAACTATCATTTTGGTATTCTTCCTGTGTGTCTTTAATTACAGCTCGTATTTGGTTTATATAATCCATTTCTGTTAGGAGCGAAGTGTTGAGTTTCCAGAAACCAGGGCCTCTCATATTCGAGTGGGTAGCGACTGTGATTTCTATTAGGGAGTGATCTGTTTTATATCCAGTTGATATATTAGCGGACGTAATGTTGCACATTAGGCTTTGAGTAACAAGGAAGAAGTCTAAACGGCAGTGGATGTCTGGCCGTTTGCGCCGCCAGGTATATCTGCGGGTATCCGGATTCAATATTCTCCATGCGTCTAGTAGATCAAATTGAACGCAGAAATCGTTTAGTGTTTTCCCTGATTCAGCATGTGTTTTAGCGAGACCGCCTTTTTTTTTTTTTTTATCAATGTCTAGGTCCAAAACCAGGTTGAAATCTCCTCCGATTATTAACTCGTCACATTTAAAATCATTTAAATGATCAAAGAAATTCAGAAAGAAACTTGGATCATCGTCATTAGGTGCATAGAGCCCAGCCATCGTCACGGATTTGTTATCTGCTATAATGTCGCAGATGATAAATCTTCCATTAGAGTCGTTGGAGTTGGAGGTTGAAATTATTATTGAATAAAATAGCGACTCCTCCTCTAGCGCTGGTGCAACAGCCAAAAAGAGTTTTATATCCCCATTCGGCAGACCATACAGGAATTGCGTTTTCCGAGCAGTGCACTTCTTGAAGCATGTAAACTGAATAGTTTTTCTTTCTTAGCCAATTAAACATTTCCCGTCTTTTTGACCGGTCGCCAAGACCCCTCACATTAAGGGAACATACTTTTAGATCCATTAAAAGAAAAGAAGAAAGTTATCTATTGGAAAAACCATGGCATAAGAGCATACTAGAGTTATCATAGTTATTACAACCAAGCGCGATGTTTGTAGTTTTAAACAGGTGAAATACATATAACAAAGTGTGAAATACAACACATAAAAATAACTCATTGTTGATTTGAGTCCCAGCAGGATTGGTTGCTAGTGTGAATGAATCGAGCTCGTTTGCCATTTAGTAGAAATTTGCATACGATAGATTATTTCTAGTTAAGAACAAAGCAATAAGGTAAGGGAAATATTAAGAAAAATAAAGTTATGTTAAGTAGTCTGGGATATTTCTATAATCATATTTTTCATTATTAATGAAGAGATAGCGTCCAACAACTTTTGCGTTCGAAAGTCCCTCCTTTTCTCTTGCCTTCAGCATCGCTTTTATCAAAACTTTCATTTCCTCCTGAATCGCTTTTGCAAAATCTTCAGTTAGATATGCATCTGGGTAGTTTTGCAAGTGCTTAATCTTACCTCTATGTTGTCAGATTAGATTTCTGTCTTCACGGCTGATAAAACGGGCGATTATAGGCCTACATCTGTTTTCGATTTTCCTGCCTACTCTGTGGACAGCGTGAAATTTTATCCCTGATATATCGATGCCCATATCGTTCTGGATAACCTTGTAAATCAAGGACTTGCAATCCTCATCCTCCTCCTCTCTTAAATTGTTGAAGCGTAAATTTTCTCGGCGAGTGTACTGTTCGAGCTTGATGTTCTTTTCGATTTCAGCATTCAGTTGAACTTCTAGAGCAGCAATTTTCTTGTTCAGCTCTTCAAGACCCCCCTTCACTTCTGTCATATTTGTCTCTGCCTTCTCCTTCAGAGTGTCGACTTCGTCTTGCGTGAAGGTTATGCTTTGCTTTATTGATTGGATTTCGTGCTTCATTTCGACAATTTCATGTTTGAATTCTTGACGTAGTTTCTCGATTTCCGCGCGGACACTGTCGAAGCCGGCTTCCATAGTTTTTATTAAGGCGTCGATGGAACCTTCGGCTTTGGTGTCTTCGCTGGCCGCCATGTCTGAGTCGCTGTGTTTCTTTCGCTTTTTCCTGTTTCCCATACAAATAAACTAGCTAAAGAAGTTCCAAGCGTTAGCCAGTGAGGCAATTTGTGATTTTAGCTGTCAGTGGCTATCGAAAGCATTTAAATTGGTTCAGAAGCTTGGCTTTCACTCACGTTGGGCCTGGCTGCATGGCGTGTAGACGTCTCTTCTAACGCTCCGCTCTGCTAGATTTCTACCGACACATTAATAAAGTCATCATCATCATCATCATCATCATCATCATCATCATCATCATCATCATCATCATCATCATCATCATCATCATCATCATTTTTAATTCATGTTCTGTTGATGAGCAATGTAGACTTCTTTCATAAACATATTTTGCGCAGTTGGACTGGTAGCGCAAAGCTTGATCGATCTGTCGAAAGTAATCTTAGGACACAAATTAAACATAGTTGGTTAAGGGCCAGTTTAAACGGTTTCAACATTTGACCAACATTCGTTCAACAAAAGTTGAACAAATGTTTGTCAAAAGTTGGACGCAAAAACAAAATTGTAAGGAGACCGTTCATACGGTTCCAACATTGCGCCAACAAAGGAACCAATACTTTGGTACTTTGGGAAATTTGCTTGCGACGAACTAAAAACCAAACTCTCGCGTCGAGGTTTTACGGACTGATGTGAAACATGAGTGTGTTACACAATTGTTGAATGGAGTGTTCAAACGGCCTCAACACCATTCAACACATTCGAGAACAAAGGAAAAGTTGAATCGATGTTGAATGAAAGTTTAAACCGATTTAAATTTGATTCAACAGGCTTTCGACAAGCATTTAACATTTTTTGTGCCTTCAACAATGTTGACGACACGTTCAAACGCAACCGACATTAGGCTGATTAGGTTCAACGAAGTGTTGAGTGAATGTTGAAGCAAATGTTGGAACCGTTTAAACTGGCCTTAAGCGTTTTGCGATGTCTAATTTGTATTTGCCAACACTACTCAGCCACTTGCTGGCGTGTGCTCGAACGCCGCGCGCCCACACTCCTGGGACGTTTGCACTCACGAAATTCACAACTTTCAATTACTGATTAAATTAGTCACTAACGTCCGCTACACACCCACCATATATAGACACACTGAAATATCTCAATGCCTAAACAGAGTCTATAAGTGAAATGATGATACGAATCGCTGCTACGTTGCATGGCTTTTCTGAAAATAAACTGACTACCGTGGTTAGACCAAGTTTTTTTTTCTATATTTTCGAATCCACCATCAGTTGAACCGTTTTTCTTTTTTGTAGCCTCCATGAAATTGCTGTTAACGCAATTAGATAATAATCAACCTGTTGTAGGAGCGAAAAATGTTTGAAAAAGAGTTCATGATATCCAACATGATTCGAAGATGATATGTAACTGATCGTCCAGAGTGATTATACGAAAAGTGGATTCGAGACGATAACTGAAATACGTCGTAATCGCTTAAAGTTTGGAAAGGAAGCCATCCATAACAGAAACGTCATGCCGAGTTAATGAATTTTTTTCTTTTGAAGCACCATAAGAACTCATGATCAGTTTGCTTGAATACATAGTATGCTGAGGGAACCTCTCAAGGCAAAAAAATGGTCTCATTAGTGAATCTTGAATGAATGCTTTGTCCCTTAACAAACTCGGTGAGGAGGCAATCATTTAAGCTGCCGACTGTGAGGGGCATGTATTGATCAGCTGGCCTAACTTGTTGCGTAATAAACGACCCTAGCTGGGTTTTATCAGGCTTATATTTTCGAATCCTCCATCAATTGAAATGTTTTTTCCTCTCTTTGTAGCCTCCACAAAATTGCTGCTGATCTTGCCGTAGAAGCCACAAGCATCTTTCTAAACGACATTCGCACAACAGTTGGCGATGACATCTTCGCTAAATTTCTGAATCTGAAGTCAGAGAGAAGCTTGGCACTGGTAATTGACGTATCTGGAAGCATGAGAGGTAAGATTATCTTTAGAGAGTTTCACTTCCTTGCGCCTAAAGGCCCTTTGAAACTAACAAAGAGGCCACCAGCCCATAAAAATGAGGTATAGAAAAGCCTCATTGTTTTAAAAAACAACTCTCAAAGCACACTACAACTTTGTCAGCATGCATAATGTAGCATAAAAAACATATATAATTTCGCTTCCCTAAGCAACTGGCAGAAGATAGGTTATTGCCGATTTTCAGTAGTAGAACTAGAATGAGAATAGTAGACTGGAGCGTAGAAGCGGGTGAGATATTTTGTTCCACATGAGACTCTTCTGTCTCTTTATATCTCATCAGTGAAGCCTCAATTTGATAATTACAGGGTTGTCAGGGGAAGCTGCGGCAAATCCCTGTCTAGTCAACTTCAAAATCGCGCTGCTCGTATTCTTACTCACTCAAGCTACGATGCTATCGCTGATTTCCTTTTTCAAAAACGTGTGTGGACAAAACTCGATACTCAATGTTTGATCCAAAAAGCTGTGATGGTTTATAAGTCGATCAGTGGCCTCGCTCTTGGTTATCTTAGTTCTAAATTTGTTGATTGTAGCAGCGTCTGCAACTCTTTAAGAGACTCTAATGGCAAACTTGCTATTTCCCGGCCACACACAAATTACAGCATGAAAACAGAATAGCTTCAGCTACTCAGGAGCAGTTCTCTGGAATAGCTTAGAAGATGAGCTGAGGCAGGTTGACTCTCTCAGAGCGTTCCGGGCGGGCTGACTGTGGGCGTTTCTTTTGCAGTGATACTTAATACACGACACTCACGTGAAGCAGGCGTTTCATCTCATTATACTGAGCAATGTTCTAAGACTTGCAGTTTAGATAACATTTTACTCTTTAAAGTAATGTTGGTTTCTCGTTAAATGTTGGAGGGTCGTGGGTTCAAATCCTATCTGGAATTCGGATTTTTTTCCCAGTTTCCATTTGATGTTACATGCATTTCTATCATGTTGTATTTCTTAATTCACTCACTTTGGAGGTCAGATGAGTTTACCCCGTTAAAAAAAAGTTATATCAGTCAATCCGAGATAAAACATGAGGAAAGCAAAAAAACACTACGAGGTCTAATTAAATATTTAATATTAATGCAATTACCTCGGTTCTTTTGAAATTTTGAAATATTTTGTTTTTATCTCTCATTCTTGAAACTCCTTGCTATCCAAACCAGATGAAATCAGTGAAGTGAAGAACGTCTCTGTCAATTTTGTTTCCGAAACTCTGCAAAGGAGAGGTGCCTCCTTCACCTACATTCTCGTGCCATTCAGCGATCCAGGTAAGTCTAAACATTGTTCTTTCAACAAAATTATCCTCATATTCGTCAACGAATTGACTCATTTGCAGCTCAAACAGAGGGTAGGTCTTCTCATAGGGCAGTGTAGGGGGAGGGGGAAGGGGGGAGGGCGAGAGGGGGAGAGGGGGAGGGGGAGAGCGGGAGGGGGAGAGCGGGAGGGGGAAGATGGGTCCTCAATGTGCATCGGTAATCGCAAGAGGTTTGGTTCAGCCGGTTTGATAAGGGTAAATTTGACCCCACTCAGACCCCTTCTCTCATCTCTCCATCCAAACCCGAGAGAGTTTGGAACTGTAATTTCCTGATATAACGGATTTGAATTTGACGCTTACCTCGACGCTATATATATGCGGGCTGTGTGAAATATTTCCTTTTTAGTTTACTTTATTTTAGTACTTGTAAACGTTTTCGTGTGTAATAAAGTTGTTAGTAAAACTATATTTTTCTAGGAGAACGAGCTAAAGTCTAATTCAAGACGCAAATAAAATGCATGAGAAGGTATCTGTCCTTTTGCCTGAAAAGTAACTTTCACTCGCATCGCGTTTGGTTGTGAAAGACAAAATTAGTTACACGTTTTGTTCGTCTTTACTACACCAGTAATTCAAGATTTTTGGTCGTCTTTTCCGGAAACCATCGTGTGAAAATTTTGGTTGACTTAAAATAATTTTGTATAAAATGTCACTTGAAATGATACGATAATGATACGGGGGGTGGGCACAAGCATATTCGAAGACTTGCCAATCGGTCTGACGTTACTCGTTCGATCCAGGGGCTTTTGGAAGCCAGACTGTGGCACATTCCTCTCTGAAACTTAAATGAGAAAGTGGCTATCACTATATATCATATGACACATTGGCAACTTTAACCAGATACTCTGTGACACTAATTGTATCTTTGAAGAAATATTATCTTAGTAGATAATGTTTGACCAGGTTTGCAAAATGTCTTTCAAGAAAACATTAGCACCAATCGACTTGGAATGATTCCGGAGGAACAGGACGCGATAAATCCATATTGGGGGCATCAGACGAGTAGTTTTAGTGGTACTATATCCCCACGCGCAAGTTTGATTGCCACTGACGTGACGCTCTTGAAGTCACAAAGGGAGAGGGCCACATAGACTGTTCACAGTCCTCTATTTTTCCGTGAGATCGTCGAGATCGAGTAATGGCGGCCATCTTGATTTTCAAATGTACCGAGTCAACCTGGAGAAGAGTGTCGAGATTTCGAGATATATAATCCCCGAAGCCCGTTGACTCGGTACATTTGAAAATCAAGATTGCGGCCATTAACGGTAAGACGAGCTCGAACTCGACGATCTCACGGAAAAATAGAGGACTGTGAACAGTCTAAGGGCCACATTTTGCTCCATCTCACTGACACCCAGTCTTCGTTTAATAAAAATAAACATCCCAGGTGACCACAAGAATACACTTTTTCTCACTTTCTTATATTTGTTCCACAACAGAGGTGGGTCCTGTAACAGTGACAAGTGATGTACAAAAAGTTATTGACGCAGTTAACAATTTAACAGCAACTGGAGGTGGGGACTGTCCAGAGCTTGGCATGGCGGGTCTTTACAAGGCCCTGCTCCACTGCCTTCCTGAAACTGTCATCTACTTCTTCAGCGATGCTGATGCGAAGGACGAGGAGCGACGAAACGAGGTCATGTCCCTGGCAAAGGAAAAGAAAGTCGAAATCAACTTCATCCTCACTGGTCGATGTCGTCGTCGTAAAAAACGTGAAGTCCAGTGGTCAGTGTTTTTAAGAGATAGTCATCGCGTGAGGAGAAGTTCACAGGCTCAAGATGTGTACCAGGTTCTCGCTACCGAGACAGGCGGACAAGTCCTTGAAACTAGCAAGGGCGGAGTGGCTGACGTTGTCAAACTGGTTGATCCTGGAATTGCAAAAACAACTAACTCGTCTGATGCTCTGAGAGAGGTCGAGTTATTGAAGGTGAAGGAATCTCGAGCACGAGACTTTAATAACGTAACCTACTTTGTCGACATCGACAGCACTCTACAAAGCCTGGTTCTTGTGTTGACAGCAGCTGCCTCCCCGGGATTAGAAGTCGAGGCCATTGAAGGTAATTAACGCGGAGAAACGAGAAGTGGTATAATTGTTCCCTGGATAAAAAGGCACTGCTTTTATTAATAGATAAAAATGTAAAATCTTTGCACAAGAAAAGCACTCTGCTGCTCCCAAGGCGAGCCTATCGGGTCGAATAAAGTGTGCAGTTTTTGTACACTTAAAAGTTTTCACCGCATCTGCTTTCCTTGCAAGGTAACTCTGTGGAAATATTATGAATGCTCACATAATTCCTAGTCAAAACTTGATACATACTCTTCACAAAGAGTTTCCGTGTCATCCACTACTAGTCAAGGAATGTTGAAAAATATTGCAAAGTCTAATTTAGTATTCAATGTTTTTGTCTCCGTTATTAAGGTACGTACCAACAGCTGTTCATGCATGGCTGCTAATGCTTGGGCTCAATCTTTGATTTGGTAGATTTAAGGGGTAATGCCTGTTACCATGTGGCCTTAGTGCCCAAAGAGTGGCTTCGGCTTACCAGATCACATTCATTTGTGAGGTATCCTTGTCACTCCAGCCACATCCCACAAGCTTTACATTTTCACGTACACAAGTTCGCTTACCTCCACCAACATGTTTTGAATTATATCATCGATATTTTTAAAGTGAAAACGCCATGCTTTTCGGTTGGATGTTTTGCAGGAAACTCAACAATACAGAAAAAGATAGTGTCCTCCTCAGATAAACTCCTTATTCTGGAGATTAACAGCTTGGTAAGTGGATCGTTGAAGCTGGGTGTTAACTGCAGCGGTCCGTACACATTGCAAGCATCTGGTTTTAGTCCCATCGACTTTACGTACCAATTATTAAACGTGGAGGACCTGGAACGAGGGATAACTAGACGCGTTGTTGGAAATCCTTTGAGAGGTGAGGCAACAAAAATTATTTGCCCTGACTCGCTGGTATTGATGTAACAGTTTATAGTAAATGTTTCAGCTGAGAGAGCGAAGGTAGGAACTTGGATAGGAGCTTGAATGTCTGTGAAAGATACTAACACGATTTTTTCAAATTTTGTCGCTTAGGCAGCGCGCGATGAAAATGGCGAGTGTAGCCACCCTCGCACAGGTGATGCGACAAACATTAACTATTTTTAACGATGTCATCTCCTGCCTACAGCTATTTCATATTTAACAACATTCAAAAGAGTGTTTCATAAGACATCCACACCTTGAAGACGGCTAAAACAAATCAGCTGTGCCTCGTGTTTTCAATCCACTTCTCAGTGTTTGTACATCTGCTGGTGAAACACTAAGTTTTCCCCGTGTTTGACCGTATACACGGCATCATACACGGCCTTAGCTTTTTTCTGATCCAAAATGTAGCTTCTCCATTGAACGTTGGCTTCGTTTGTTAATTCATTGGCTACAATAGATATATGGGTGTTTGGGAAGGGCTTATGAAAAGCATTTAATTGGTCTTGGAAAACAAAGACAAAACTGATTCAATGGCAGCAACATCATGTATCACTCTTTTGATCGAGCATTTTAACGCAACCACGGTGTTACGCATCATTAATTAGAAATTTTCCGTTGAACTGACAGAGTAAAACCCCGGCTAAAAAAAAAATTAAATTATTCGGGCAAAACTGGTAGACCATTCGGACACTACAGAAAGGAAAAGAAAATTTGTACTTCAGTGTCGTAACATATCTCTTTCGATCCCACATCGCCTTAATTTTCCAACTACGAAAACTACGAATGCGGGAATCCATGCGAGATAATAAAACATGCATCAAAATGGCTTAAATGCCGTTTTACCAATTCTTTATAAAATGACTTCCATCTTGGCTAGGGCCAGACACAAATATCACACAAAATCGCCTGTGTATGTTTCCAGAAATTCCAATTTTTCCCTAAATATCTCAGTTTTTCCCCTAATATCTTGATAACACTAAATATCCCACATATATTATCATATTTCTATGATCGTCACATTAACGACCCATTGAAAACAGGTGTTATTTATTGTTATTTATTGGGAACGCGACAATGCATGCGCAATCTCGTCCATCGAAAGTGAACAGTTCATCGTGTTACGTTGGGTAATGGCATATCTCTAATTAATACACAAAATATGAGCGGGAGACCTTTATGGGCAGTTAAAACGGCGAGCCGCGGGCGAGCCGTTTTAAAGCCCATAAAGGTCGGACGCGAATATTTTATGTTACTTGTGAAATGAAACAATAGATTGTGTTTGTCGTGTTTGTAATGTTAATCAGTAGAGATCTGTATCAAAGTTAATGCATACTAATTAACGGAGCAGAAACTGTAGCATAACTAGCATCTGAACTATCAGCATTCGCATTCTTGTTCAATTGCTGACACTAAATTAGGCTTGAAGTGGCTTCCACCTCAAGTTTCAAACAAAATGTACGCGTGAAGAAACTCAAAATATCATCATTTTTTCTAAATATCATAAAATTTTCTACATATTCCAGAAGCTTTTAAATATCTTCAAAAATATCCGGATATTTGGGTCTAGCCCTAATCATGGCCACTACTCCGGTAAATTCATGCTTTTCCGAGAGGTCTTTTACTGCCCTTCGCCGCATCGGGATGTTTGTTAGATCCACGGTGGGGCAAAAAATGCCTCGGAAGCATTGCCACAATTAGTATTGTAAGTGCGTATCTCAATAAAACTATGCAAAACAACCTGTAAGGGATCATTGGTATTTTTGGGCGGCAAAATAATTGCCCCTGTGAGCTTTACCTCATTTGAAAAGTGTTATTACTAGCGGATTATTTACTAGAGGTTTTTATCTCTCCTCTTATATACAGGCCAAACATTGCTCCTTACGTTAGATTTCGTTGGTCGAGACATAAAAACAGTCAGCAATCTGACGCTTGTGGAAATTGACGGAACAGACCGCGAGACATTCAACGTAACTCAAGGACAAGGCTATTACCAGGATTCTTATTTCGTTACCTTCACTCCCACTGCAGAGAGATTTCGACTTAAAGTGACAGGAACAGACAAAAGTGGAGCTCGTTTTCAAAGAATAAAACCAACATTATTCACTTTGGGTGACGTGAAACTTTCTCTAAACATCGACAACGCGAACAATTCGAACACAATTTTTCCAGAAGAGACCATAGAAGTTCAAATCACTGCTAAAACCTCAGGGGACACTCAAACGTTATATTTTACAGCATCAGATGACTTGACGTATTTCAAGAGCATCACTCCTATGAACGAAACTTTGGGAAAGAATGACACAGTTATCCTTCGAGTTCGCTTGGAAGCCCCTATTAATGCTTTATACGGTGCCACAAGCACTGTTACGGTATTTGCGACTCAGGATTCTAGCTTCACCCAAGTGGTCAATTTTATGGTCTTCTATGTAACTGTTGCATCAAAGGTAACCATTGTTAACAAGACAGGCGTTTCTATGTTGACAGTTTCTTTTACCTTGTCACGAAACAGAGTCTTAAGTCGCAATATTGGAATAGCAATACATTGCGAACGCAGGCAAGTCAATGTATTTTTGGTTCTTCTTAGGAACGCTTCTATCTGAGCTAAAGAAGGTCAACATTTTCTTCAAGCATGTTTCACACAAAAAGTAAGAAACACCGTTCAAAGAAATGTGGAAAGAGTTGAGTGCGTGAATGACCTGAAGAGGTGTGGGTTGACAGGAAAAACCAACTCTGCTTTTGCTTTTGCTGAATGAAGCATAATCAATCAACCAACCAACCAAGCGACAGACCGACCAACCTACCGATCGTCGGATTCGATCGATAGATCGATCATATAATAACAATGACAACAAAAACTACAGTGACAATGACAGTAACAAATAAAAATGAAAATAAAGAACAACATTAAAAGGAGAATGAGAATAACTAACTTTCTAATTTAAATTGGCTTTTAAGTGATTCGTTCTGCTTTGGCTTCCCGACCTTGGATCCATCTGTTGATTTCTAAGTTAGAGCAATGATCTTGTCTCAGGCTTTTTGTTCATTAGTCACATTGTAACCTTCAGATTCGACTTGGGAGCCAGATACCGGCAAAAACAACTACATGTATTTTTGTTCGATTTACAGAACCCAGATCTCTCTCCTCCATCGTGTACCGTTGTGAACCAGACTGGAGCGTGCGCAGGAGTACATGGTAAACTCGAGTGTATATCGAACACGTGGAACGCGCACGTTACCTTCACTGATGATGGAGAGGGTTTATTCTCGATAACAACTCGAGACAACCTCAATGGAACACTCAGTGGTAAGGGCAGAACTTTACAAATTTCAGTTTAATCTCTATCCAGTGCATGATTGCAATTTAACTTCAGTATTAGAGCTTGGCTTAAGGCTAAAGTGATCAGCACGTTTTTATATTCAGTCCCACACAAGAATGATGCACCGCCGTGCTCGTTATCTGGAGTGTGAGAACTGAGGGCTGACATGCATGCCTCAATGATATGCCCCAACTTTTGAACTGGTCACTATTAAATAGAAAGTGTTTAAATGTACAGTTAAAAGGTTTAATTAATATATGTTCGGAATTTCCGTAACAGATGGGCTTGTTCAGACAACCCTTATTAGAAAGGGCCTTTTGAATCAAGTGATTCATTCGGAATAAACGATTGTTTACGCCATCTCTGAGAAAAAAAAAACGATTGTTTACGCCATCTCTGAGTCTGCTTGCTTGTGATAGTAATTGAAATTAATAGGCCCGTACATTTCTGCTTTCCAAAGTTTTTGATGGAAGAAATTCAACAGAATTTAGCGCTGAAATACTACATTTCTGAACGTCTCTCAGTGCTCTGCGATGGACTGCGAGGATAGACCTCTCCCTTCAGGGAACTTTGTTCACCACTAGCCTTTTCAGCTGTTCTTTCACTGGACTTTTCAGTTAGATTTCGCAGGCCTTTGTCCACTTCTAATACTCTATTCGTAACGGTCGTGGTCGACGTCGCCCGTTTAAACGCTATAACCTATTGTTTCTCTTTTCTTTAAGTCTTCCTCAACTTTTTCCGTAAAATAAACTATTTAGTAAGACAGACAGTCAGTTTTTGGTGTATACTTCCTTTCAGAGTCCTGCAAAATGCTCACAGCCGTATATATATATATATATATATATATATATATATATATATATATATATATATATTTTTTTTTTTTTTTTGTTTCATTTCAGTCGGAGCATTCAACCGAGGAACAAAGAACACTTCCGTCCCAGCATCTTTCACGTCCAACTGCTGCAATCCCAGAGTTCTTTTCGTCGGACTGGACCTCGTAGGAAACATGGGCACTTGCTCCGTCAGCCTTGTCCCTGATATTGTGTCTCTCAGCGCCAAAGCGAACAGCACAACTGTGTTCCTTGATCCTGGTGAGACCACCAGGGTGCCATTTACACTCAGCAACCTCGGCTCCAAAGGTTCCTTTTCGTTTCACGTGACCAAAACCTCGGAGTTCATCAGCTACGTCTTTCCCTTTAGTCTCATTCTAGAATCAAATGCCAGCGCCACTGGTCACTTGATTATTAAGTCACGTGGTGAGACTAAGGAAGTGATGAATTTGACGGTGAAAGCTGTCTCACAATCGAACATGGCTAACGTAAAAGAAGTTACATTATTTTACATTCAAGTTTCTGCAGGGTCCGATCACACAACCCAGCCAACCACCCAACCATTCGTCAAACCCGTGCTGTTGAAGGCCGATGTTGCATCTGACAAACACTTCTCTGTAACGCCCGGGGAAAGATTAGAGGTTGGCTTCAAAGTCAAGAATTTGGCATCCGCTGAAAATTACACTTTTAACGTAAGTTCTTAGGTTTTTGATACTCAGAATATATACGACCTATTTCAGGTGCCGTAGTGATAAAAGAAATTTAGGCGGCCAAAACGTATTCAAGTGTCCTATTTTGTTTTTCCCTCAAAAAATTTACAATTTTTCGCGTGTCATTAACTTCATAATCTCTTCGAATGCCAGAGGCTACTTTGGCGGAAGAACGAACGGAATTTTCAGTTATTCAATAGTTTTGTTCGTAATTCGGATCTTCTGTCATTGCACCAGTAACTGTATAAGAAATTCATCAACTCAACTCAGCTTTATTAAGAAACAGTGGTGAATCTAGGGGTGGGGATGAGGGGGCCGCGTCCCCCCCCTTTTTTCATGTAGTTTTTGAAAAAGCTTCTGTAACCAACCGACTTTTAAGTGGTTTGGTGCATCAGGAGGGTTTATTTATTTCTTCGTCACCCTCTTTCTGGATTTTCTGGATCCGCCCCTGCATCTTGTTGTGATCTGATTTGCAAGTAGCAATTTGCTAATCTAGGCAAGTCAGTCACACATCAATTGAAAAGAAACTACTATTTTTAATATATTCAAATGAAATAAAGGCACAAAAAAGGTATTAAAAGTTAAAACAAAACTCGGTTAATTGCAGTAGTTATATAAAGAGCATGCTAGGAAAACGGAGTTTTACAGATTTCTCAATTATTTATCTCTACCGTTTTTGGTACATAGTTTTCCTTATTTTTGCGTACTTCCTTCCTTCTTTTTGATGTACCAATTAAGCAGTAATGGCACTATAGGTTTAACCAGCCGGATGTAGCATATAGCAGTAGCATTCTATGAGTGAGGCTATGTAAAAGATGAAAATTTTTCCTTTACTGTATTAACGGTGAATTTGATTCGAGATTTCATGTTAACAGTGACCGAAGTTTGTACTTCCGCAACTCTCGTTGATATTTGCTTTTCCTCCGTCGTAACAGGTACTTAACAACCATTCTTCAATAAACGGCGTTGTTCAGCCAGCGTCGGTCACTCTCAAAACAATGCAAGCCACCTCGTGCCTGCTAATCCTGACATCTCAGCCCGAAGCACTACCAAGCACTGTCGCGCTAATAAACGTTATGGCCACGCCCGCCTCACACAACGCCGACACCAAACAGCTGAGAGTTTTCTCTTTGATTGTAACCATCGCTGAAGGAGCCCAGCTGCCGGAAAAAGACTTGCAGGAGAAAAGCAGATTAAAAACATGGCACATTGCCGTAATCTCCGTCTTGAGTTTTGCGGTTATTATCGTTGTTGTACTGGTAGCTTGCAGAGTAACACATGGTCCGTGTTTCCCTAGAAAACCCGCTGAAGGTAAAACCGCTTTCGGATCCCAAGGATTCACTGCTAATCAGGCGCTGCAGCTTAATAAAATAAACGAAGGATTTGTTCGCGACGCATAGGAAAACTCTGTATTCTAACTAAATCAGTTGTAGTTTAGGCACACATCAAGGTTTTGTTTGTGGTGAGGCAAGTAAGTATGCGATTGCCTCAGGCCTGATTCAAAATTAGCTTCAACTGCCACTTCGCAGTGTTTTTCTCGTCTAGAAGTATTTTGCTGGTATATTAGCACGATTTTCTGTTTTCAACTTAAAAAAACCATAGAGGCCAAGCTTAGCTGCGATAAAATTGTAGACAACTAGTTAGGGGCTCGTTCTACGCCAAGTAAAATAATGAATCTGAAGCTCCCAGTTGGCTTGTTAGCTTAGTTGGTAGAGCGCTGCACTGGTATCGCAGAGGTCGTGGTTTCGATTTCCGTGTAAGCCTGAATTTTTTCCAGACTTCATTTTCACAACTGCTTCATTACTGCGATGATCATTCACAAAGTCATTCTTTAATCCGCAGTTCAAATAGATGATTTTCATATATTTATTCTCACTAGTCCTATTACCATTATTAATTATAGTTACTAGAGGTCTAATTCACACCATAGTGATTTCCATCATGTCATGCAAATTAGCCAAGTGTCTTGAAGGTAGGAAACTCTGGAAAATTGGACAAATTGTGGAATGCTATGCTAATGACTTTTATAAAGCTATATTTGACGTTTCCCAGAGGATAATTATTCTTAAATTATTATTATTTTGGAGTTATTGTTGATAGTTTGGTTTCTGCCACAAACTATGAAATCTGCATGTTCACTACCCCCTCTCATAACTAATTTCAGCCATCACCTTTACTACTACGCCGATAGCATCAAATGTAAGTAACACCAATTCATCAGTATATGTAGCTAAAATTTAACAATTGGTTCATGTGCCAGCGTGTACTCTAGGCACTTCTCTCGTATTCTTAAAACTTCCCGTGTGCTTATATAACTCAACAATGCCCTCGGCGCGTTTCATGTTTGATTTCTTTATTACTCAAATTCAACGATAATAGTACAAGTTTGAGGAAAGGAAGAATGAGGTACACAGAAATTTTTGGCTATTTATAATTCAAAAGTCTTACTTTTTGCACTATTATAGGCGTTTCAATATAATCATTTCCATTTTCCAACATGTCAAAGAGGAGTTGATTAATTTTTCTTTTAAATGCACCCTTAGGTAGGTATCTTACACAGCTTGGTATATCATTCCAACGCCAGTAATAAGGACAGACGACACGATAATAGCGAAATACAAACACTTTACTAAGGACAACAAAGCCTCTAACTAAAACACGAGGGCCACGAGAAGACGCACGTATAACGCATGCGCGGCCGACAATAACCGCTGGCGCAACTCCTTCTTCTTCTGTGTAAATAGAAAACTAACGCGTACAAAGTAAAAGAAACCTAACAAGAAGGTTGTAACCGATAGTAACTGTTCGTGACAGCACTTAGTTAAACGGACTGTTTCTGGAGTAACTGTCATAAAACACTAGTCAAGAATGTACTCCTGTAAGTATGCTGGAGGTCGGCGGGCCCGCTGGGGTCTTGGTTCAGATGGAATAGAGATAGGAATACGATCACTGTCATAGGGGGTGGGGTCTTCTTGGTGCTCGGTGTGGTGCGGGGAGGAGGCTGGAGGGTCTGGGCTAGGCGGACGTAACAGGTCCGGTGGGGCAGAGGGCTGTTGGCACGGCTGCAGCTGCTCAGCAACTTCCTCACATTCGTCGTCGTCAAATGTAGGGACAACAGAAAGGTATGAAGGTGATGGAAGGGTGTGTGGTACAGCGTAGCACTCGGAGAGCTTCACCGTGTAAGAGGTAGCCCTGAGTTGCGATCCAGAGAACTTCTTAATGAAGCACCATTCGCCATCGATGCTAACGATGAGATAGCGGTCACGGGCGCGTGACTTGTCTCGGTCAGACTTCACATAAACCAGGTCGCCAACCTGCAAGGGGGGAACGGGAGCTTGTGGTCGGGAACCGCCTTTGGCCGCTTCGCTGAAAGGATGGTTGGCTTGACGGGCTTTTTGTTTCGCTAAAATGTGTTGCAAGTCATTGACGGGTATCTGCTCTTTGGAGAACTGGTTCCGTTGTGTCCAAAGTTCCCGTGAGGACAGGTCTTGGCTGCGGAGTCGCGAATTGAGCCGGGCAGTGGCAATGGCAAGACTGAGCTCACTAACTGGACCTCCGCCGGGCTCCTGACGCAATAGCTCTTCTTCTAGCTCCAGCACGGCTCGTTCGGCAACAGGATTTTTGTTGGTGTTTTTGACGCGGCCAACTTCGACAGAGATGCCAAGATGTTGTAAGGCATGTTTGTTTTTCAGCGAGACGAACCCAGGTGCAGGGTCGACACGAATCACAGCTTGGGGACCATCGAGGAGGTGGTGGCGAGGGCATCATGAAGGGTATCACTCTTCTCGGCTGCAAATGACACGCCTACAACCTCGGGTGCATCTTCGGATGACTGGCTGGTAAGGGAGGTAGGGAACTTCTTGAGTGAGGCACAAGTGTGGCAGGAATCTGATACTCGAGCAATAGCAGCACTCATATCCAGGGCAAAGAAGTAACGCTGTATGACCATTTGAAGTTGGTGCTTAGAGGGGTGGTCAAGCTTGATGTGAATGGCAGTAAGTAGGCCATCAAGTACGGAACGAGGTACGACGATCAACTCAATAGGGTGGGAGAGTGGTTGTTGACGCTGAACTACGAGCAGGCCATCCTTGGAAATGGAAGTGACGTTAAGGTAGCGCTTTACGTCTCTGATGTTAGTCAGTTTCTTGGAAGGGCGGGTGCCCTGTTTCAAGTGAGCACAGACACGCCGTAGATCGGGGCACTCATTTTGAACACTGAACCATGCAGGTATGCTGGTGAAGGGTAGGCGCTTGGTGTTGTCAAGGACGTCTTGAGTGGAGATGCCACGTACTACAGAAGACTCTGATTCGTGCACGAAAGAGCAAATTTGGCAGTTCGGTTCAGTGCAATCAGGGGCATTCCGACTGGCAAAGTCCGAAGGTAGATTGGCGGTTCCAGAGAGATGCTGGAGGCTAACTTGGTACCTACTGACGGTGGTCAAGAAGGAGGTAACACGTGGACTGGCAGAAAATTCACCTCGGCAAAGTTTCTGGAGGGCTTGAACGCAGGCTGGCTATCTGTCAGAACGCAGGCACGGTGCTTGGATTGGATTATGAAGGGGCTAAAGTGTTTTACGGTAGCTGCTATAGACAGCGCTTCGACCTCACATGGTAACCATGTGACCTGATGCTTGCGTAGTTTATAGCTGAAGAAGCCGGCAAGGAGAAGGCGGTCTTGGCGGGTAATGTACAAGGTGGCGCCAAGACCGCGTCGGGAGACTGAGCCATCAGTCACAATCCAAAGCTGGTCAGAGGCACGAGGGAGGACGATAGACTGGTGCGTTTGAAGGGCATCTTGTGCTGTGGTGAATTTCTGACGAAGTTTGTCATCCCACTGGACGTGGTCGTGAGATTGTAGATTGGCCAAGGATGATTCAAGTGGATCCACAAGTTGAGAAGAGTGAGGGAGGACACGGCTAAGGACTTTGTAGGCGCCGATGAAGGAACGCATACCTTTCACAGACTCTGGAGGAGAGCAGGTTGCGAGTGCAGCAATGCGGTGGGAGCTTGCAGATAAGGAGCCTTGTGACCAGATCCAACCCAATATGGTGGTTGTTTTGGGGCATATGACAGTCTTAGAGGCAGACAGACGGAGGTTACACCGGGCAAGGGCGTCGAGTATACGAGACCAGTTAGTGATGAGCTCTTGTGGGGTGTCGCCACCACAATAAAGATCGTCGGCGAGTTTTGTAACGCATCCCTCTTGGAGGAAGTCACCAAGGACACGACACATTAATTCCTCCAATGCGGTCTCTGAACCGGGCATTCCCATGGCTGACCTGGTATATACTCTGATGCCGCGAAACGGAGTGGCCACACCGCAGTATTTCATGGAGGCCTTTGATAGAGGTATCTGGTAAAAGGCACGGGTGAGGTCAGACTTTATTATGTACTTCCATGGGGCAATGGTGCGGAGAGTAGAGTCAACGTCAGGCATCAAGGAGGGTTGTGGTTTGCTGTAACGTCCGACGTCTGTGAAGGCTGTAACGAGACGAAAACCGCCAGAGGGTTTGTTAACGAGAAACGAAGGGTTGAGGTACTCAACGGTAACTCCGATGTCCTCCGGACGCCGGAAGACCTGGCATTGTTCCAACTCATCAAATTTCTGTTGCAATTCAATCAGCTTGTCACGGGAATATTGGGGAACACCGCCTTTGCGTTGTGGAGGCTATACAGGTCCCATATTGACAGAGGCTTGGACAGGACCAGCTATGCCATTGTAACCAACAATGGCAGGATTAAAAACTTCGTCGTGAGCCTGGAGCACTTCGTGGAACTTGTTGCGTACGGTGTCGGGTAGGATGTTGTCAGGGTCAACTTCGACAGCATCTGAGAAGAACCCAGGCTGAGGTGAGATGCTTCCACCAGGGCGGGGAGGTGATGGGTGTGGTCCAACATGTGACGTGGGAGTCACAGCTGTGGTGTGGCGAGCTTGGCAGAGATGTTCGTGGCGTCGGACCGTCCTTGGCTCAGCAGTGTCGTTGACTAAACGAACTTTACTAGCTACTGCTTCTACAATTTGGGGCTGGGGCCAAAGTTATGAAACTTTGGAGCTTTTGTTGGATTGTGCGTCGGTACGGGCTTCTATGGCTAAAGTACAGTCAGGATCTATGTTAGGTGGTAGGTCCAGCTCAAGATATTCCCCAGGGAGGACCACTGTTGTAGGGGCGGACGAGCGTAGCACATAAGGCTGGGTGCGACGGACGGCGTGAGCCTGGGAACTGGCACCTGACTCGGGATGTTAGGCTAGTATTTCGGAGCCTTGGATAAGAACCTGTCCCTTTGCTGGGGGAACAGATATGTCATTAGTGATCATGAATGGAGTTCCAGCTAAAACATCAACATCTAAGTCTTCTACTACGAGGGCATCAAGGGTGAGGAGTTTGCCAGCTCGTGAAAGAGTGAGGTGGGTCTCGCCAACAACGACAAGAGGCGTAACTCCATAAGCTTGTAGGGCCTGCTGGGATGTTCTCACGATGGGAGCGGCGATGCCACGGGCGACGGAGGCCTTGATCATGCTGGCGTGCTTTGGCGAGGAAAGCTCGGTCTTCAGCAGGTAGGTAAGTGCTCTGACTTAAGAAGTGACGGTCATTACGTCCAGCCTGCTTACACAGGGGGCAAGACTTGACTTGTGGTTTAGTACATGCCTTTTGGAAGCGGTTGTAAGGACCCCTCGAAGGCGGCTGTCTGAGCTTGGATGCCGTGGAACGCAAGATTTTAGCATCGGCATTGTTATTGATCTCTTCCAAGAGGGAATCCAATGCTTGAAATTTTCAGGTTTAAGAGATGCAAGAGACTTGGACCGGAGCTCGGTACCGTAGCGTTGCTTAACCAAACTGGGGAGGTCAGGGTGGACTAATCTCAACCATGTTAGTACTACAAGATTTTCTAGAGTGGGAGACATTTCCTCGTCGGCGCCGGGAACTTCGCCGTAGTGTGAGATATTTCCATTTGCCAAAAATAATTATCTTCAATAAAGGAGATCAGACGTTGATAGAGATCCTCGGGGCGCTCAGCAGGGGCGAGTGTGATGTTGTTGAAGTCGAGGAAGTGAGCGCCGGTTGATTGGAAACCGAAGTGAAGGCGAATCGCTTGCCAGATGGAGCTCATGGAGGTTGAGTTCTTGACGATGGTGTTACGAGAAATTACGGGACAATAGTTCGCAATTTGTCCAAGCATTAATTCAAGATGAGTACACTTGTTGTGCTGTTCTACGGGAAGCTTGAGGTACGGATTCGGGGTCATCCTGGAGGCCGCGACGAGGGCTACCGGGGCATTTCTTCAACCATGTCACACCATCAGCGAGAAAGCCCGCGAAATTGCGGTCAAGAGAAAGAATGTACTGAAGATTTGTCTCCAGGCTTCAAACGACGTTATCGTTTCCTGTTTGGTTAAGGACCACTGTTTTGGTGCTCTTGGATTCATTTCGTGTTCTTAAATGAATAGAGGAAAGGCAAAATGTGTACTTAGCTGTGAGTCCTTGTGTGTTGTTGACACAGCTATCGACTAAGCTGTTTCGCTAGTTCCTCGCTTGGAAATCGGTCGACGATCTCTTATGAGCTGGCTGTCTCTAAGTACGAGACGAGGGTAAGTTCCAACTGCTCCCACCACGCCAGTAATAAGGACAGACGACACGACAATAGCGAAATACAAACACTTTACTAAGGACAACAAAGCCTCTACAAATTGCAGAGTAAAACTAAAACACGTGGGCCACGAGAAGACGCACGTATAACGCATGCGCGGCCGACAATAACCGCTGGCGCAAAGTGTTACGCCAAAATGCGACTAATAATAGAGAATAATAAGACTAATAATAGAGAAACGACAAGGGTAGAACTTTTGCATCGATGAAAAAAATGGAATTGCATGAACGCGTCTGTCGGCAGAGAAAATCACGCGAAGCGCTCTTTTCTGGAGAAAAAGATTATTCACATGAAGAATGATCCTCGCAGTTATGAACGCAATTTATGCAATTGCGAAAAGAAGCCAGAAAAAAAAAATCAGGACTTCAACGGGGTTTGAACCCGTGACCTCGCGATTACCGGTGCGATGCTCTAACCAACTGAGCTATGAAGCCACTGACGTTGGGAGCAGGTCAATTGTGGGTTCATATGATCCCGTGAAAGAAATGAGTATGAATGATATATGAGAAATGAATCATATATGAACTGCGGAAATGAAATCACATGAAGAATGATCCTCGCAGTTATGAACGCCATTTATGCAATTGCGAAAAGAAGCCTGAAAAAAAATTCAGGACTTCAACGGGGTTTGAAGCAGTGACCTCGCGATTACCGGTGCGATGCTCTAACCAACTGGGCTATGAAGCCACTGACGTTGGGGAGCAGGTCAATTGTGGGTTCATATGATCTTTCACAGTTAAAAATTAAAAATGCTAGTTAATTATTGACATTTATTATGTAATTTGAGCAGTTTTACTGTGAAAGTCAAAAAACCGTGAACACTTTGATTTGATTTTGACAGGTCCATTACGTAGCCACCAATCAGATGCGAGATGAAACCGCAAAGAACGTTCTCTCGATCAGTCACGAACTTGATCGTGACTAAAAGACCGCACGAGTACTACGAGTAACATACGAGTAACATACCAGTACATACGAGTACATACGAATGACATACGGGTACATACAGATAGATACGAGTAACATACGAATACATACCAGTAACACACAGGTAAAATACGGTCAAATGTGGGTAATACGCGTGAAATCTGCAAAGAAAAATACAAGAAATTGGATATTTCGCCTAAATCTTTGTGATCGGTGTGATTGGGGGGGGGGGGGGGGGTGGGGAGGTGGCGGTTGATGGGATTCTCAGTTGTCCCTGAGTCAAGAAATCGGGAACTTTCTCCGTAATCTTTGACTTTTTTTTCCGAGTTCCCATTTGATGCACAATATCTTTAACTTCTCTTATATTTACTCGCTTTGGTGGTTGGTTGGTTGCATCTTTGATATGCCTTAATGTGACTGCGTGATGCAGTTAGCGAGGTGCTATCGCCGATATGCCTTAATGTGACTGCGCGATGCAGTTATGAGTCATATATGGTCGTTTAAAATTTGACTATGTAACTGCGTGATGCAGTTCTAGTCAATACCCACATTTCACCCTTGCTCACCATAGAGTCTCCAGTAGCTCAGTGGTTAGAGCATCCGACTAGATCACGGAGGGTCGTGGGTTCAAATCCCATCTGGGGCTCGGATTTTTTTCCGAGTTCCCATTTGATGCACAATATCTTTAACTAATCTTTGACTTGTTTTTTTATTGCTCTGTGTATCTATCAGTGCAAGGGTGTAGTGTGGGGAGAAAATAGTATTTGAGGGTGTGTGTGTTTGGCGTGTGGTGGGGGGGAAGGGGGGGGGACCTCATTGGTGCTTCGTGTGAGCCTATTCTATACTGTATAAAATAGCAATAACATAAAGTAATAATAAGAAGGAAAGTGAAAATAAAAGAAATAAAAAAATAATAATAATAAAATAAGTAACACATACATAACCTGTTTCGTCCCAGAGGTCTTTGCACGGGTAGTTATTTCAACTTGCCCAACTTCCGCCCCCCTCCCAACAACCACCACCATCCCCTCCCTCTCAAAACGCTGCATGTTTGATCTACATTCCTATACTATTGAATTACCAGGCAGGGAGCCAGGGATACCCCCTCTACCCCTCCCCAAATCACACACGCAAACACACACTCCCTCAAATGCTAATTTCTCCCCACAAAGCACCCTTCAAGAATTAATGAATACACCGAACAGTAAAATCTAATCGAAAATTTCGGAGAAAGATCCAATTTCTTGCATTTTACTTTGTTTGACCGTATGTTACCTGTGTGTTACTCGTATGTATTCGTATGTTACTTGTATGTTACTCGTATGTATCTGTATGTACCCGTATGTCACTCGTATGTACTCTTATGTACTTATGTGTTACTCGTATATTACTCGTAGTACTCGTGTGGTGTTTTAGTCACGATCCACGAACTTTGCTTTGATCGCTTTTCCTTCCAAAAAGTGGCTGTTACCCTGTAGTTTTTTCATTATTAGTTTAACCTTGTGTATTTATGCAAGCAAAGAGGAAATTCGAGCGACTTTAAACAACGTCAGGCTCAAACCAGCACCCGAAACCTTGCAGCCACGCTGCGCTATGGACCCTGTCAAAATCAAATCAAAGTGTTCACGGTTTTTTGACTTTCACAGTAACACTTTAAACTCTAGGCGAAGTGTAAAACTTGTAATAATTCATCATTTGATTGCACATAAACCTCGTTAACTCTGATTTTCAGCAGCGTGGTCATCTACCCCACTTTTGTTTGCAAATCTAGTATACCGATAAAATTCACCAAGCTTTTATTATAGATGTGAATTTGTTTTCCTGTCGATTACAGGGCATCGAAGTTAATGAAGAGAGGTAAATTAGACAAAGAGTGAAACGCCCACTCCAGCCCTTGAGATACGTAATTTTGTAAGCTGATGGACCAACAGAAAGGAGTTCATCTTTGTTGACACACTGCTTCAACCAATGTCTAAGTCACAAAAGTCATACCTTCAAGACACAACTGACTTTATAAACCTTATCGAAAGCACATTGGTTAAAAACCGCACATTCCTTGTATGGATGGACGTCACAAGTCTCTACACAAACTGATGTACCGCAAAACGAGGGTATTGACACAATATGCACAGCATACGACATTTTTTTTTACAAAGACAGCCCTCCCATACCGACACACTACCTCCGAGAAATGCTTAGGCTAATTCTTAAAGAAAATTCTTTCCAATTCAATGGAAAGCAATTTCTTCAAATTCATGGGACGGCTATGGGAACGAAACTGATGGCTGTTTCCTTTGCCAAAATATTCATGGCAAAGATTGAAACCGAAATCTTAAGCAAAACCGTCTTTAAAGCTACAGTTTGGAAACGTTACATTGACGACCTCTTTTCCCTATGGGACATACGTAAATCCGACATTGAAACTTTCATCGAACAAGCAAATTCACATCACCCAACTATGTCAACTATCAAATTCACGGACTATATCTCTGACACTGAAACTGTGATCCTAGACACGGTTATATACAAAGGCAACAGATCGATTCGAGGAACAATCGATCCTTGATACAAAAACACATTTTAAGCCAACGGAAACCTTCCAGTACACACATTTCACCTCTTGCCACCCATCAAGTGTTAAAAATGGATTCGTGAAGGGCGAATGCTTAAAAATCCTCAGAACAAACTCCTTAGAAGCTACTTTTGTAGAGAACATTTCAAATTTCAAGAAACACTTGCTGGACAGAGGCTACCCACGCAATCTAATAGACAAAATCCTATCAGGAATAAAATTCACAGGAAGGGCTACAGCACTTAAACAGAAAAACAACCACCTATCCTTTCATGTAAGAAAGGGAAATCCTTAAAGGATCTGCTCGTTACAGCCAAAATATGAAAGGTTTCAAAATATGTTTCACGCCGGTAGGGACTGAGCGGCCTGTCACCCCTTGCGTTTTCACACTTTGACCGCATGAACAAACAACGCGCAGTGAAAATACAACAACAACAGCAGGGCGTCTCGTCGGCTCGATTATGATCCATTTTTGATCTGTAATTGACGAATTTTGTCCGCAAACTCAAAAACATCAGTTATGGTGTACTGGTTATAAGAAAAGGGCTGCAATTTCTCCTCTAACCATTTCGCCAATCCATAGTTGTACGTCTTTGTGGCAGATAGGATGGGACGCATAGCCAGGCGTTCTTTGTGGGTCTTGGGCAACCCATACAGGTGTGCTACCCTGGAGCCTGTGGTGCTCGTCGACGTCCATCTCCTTGTGGATGGACGTAGAGTTCTACCAAAGTCGATAGCTGACTCCGTGCGCCCCACAAACTATGGTTTGTGGTGTTCCTCAGGGCAGTTCGCTTGGAACCTTGTCCAGACGACACTAATATTTTTGCCTCGTCTTCCAATGCCACCCAGTTGGAAACCCTAATTAACCAAGAACTCTCTTTCTTATATATATTTCTTATATATGCTCGAGAATTTCTAGAAATACAGGTATATTCCTCAAGCTAAGGCTCCTTCTTTCCTTAAAACAACTTTGACAACTTTATTATAACTTGATTTATCCATACCTATCATACGCTGTTATTGCTTGGGGCAGTGCTTGTGTATCGCATTTGAAGAAAATTCAAGTCAAAATCATATTATCCGTCTAATGTTCTTTGCTACTCTGTATGGTCAAAATAAAAATAGTGCCCTCCCTTTACTGAACTTACTAGAGAAGAGACCATTTTTTCATTACGTTTACTTCAGTTCTCCTACCAATGGCATAAAAAGCAGCTCCCTAGCATTTTCGATAATTACCTTCGTTATGCTAGTGACGATCACACATATAACACTAGATATGCTTCAATAAGTAACTTCTATAAAGCACGATTCAGGACTAATATTGGAAAAACAACGTTGTCAGCTCTGGCAGCAGACCATTGGCAAAATCTACCACAAAGATCTCAGTCTTTCCAATTTGCCGAGAAAAGAAAAACAGTATTTACTACGGAAGCATATTTAACATCTAAGTCTTTCCAATTCCTCTACTTTCTATTTCTACAACAAGTGTACGTGAAGTGTCACTGTGTGTGTGTGTGTGTGTGTGTGTGTGTGTGTGTGTTGTGAATGTGTTGTGTATGTATCTAGATGTCTATATTTGAAAATGAAACTTAACAAGACGAGTGTCTAACAAGAAAACTATATGGTTTATTTATGCGCTAGGCATTTCCATCATTGTCATCAATATTTGGCTTAGTTTAACCTGCAAATACGTTAATACCTTTAATTGAACTATCCATACAAATATCTTTTAATGTGATGTAAGAAGGAAATGTGAAATAAAGTATTGTTGTTGTTGTTGCTAGTCGGTAATTTTTTCCAAGTTTTGTCGGTAGTCAGTAACATTTTTCGCCCTTTGTCGCTAGTCGGTTAACCCCATTCACACCCTCGTATTTGTCAGTTTCCGTGGAGGAGAAGGTATAATACGACTTCTCTAAAAACGAATGCGTGCTAGGCTAGATTAAGGCCAGCTTCACTCACTTGGGAACGAGGTTTCACGCACTGCTGCTTGAGTAAATTACTTATAATTAATAGATCAGGTCTCGCCTCTTTCAGTTGCCTACCTGATTGTCAGAGAAGCATTTAAAAGCTTGGCAAACATGGAAGCTCTTCTCGCAGTGTTACTGATTGCTTACCTCTCTGTCGCTGCGAAAGCATTCCTTCCTCGGATAAACCCAGCATCAGGAGATTCTACAACTCTTGATCATGCGCTGATTACGAAGGAAGGATTCCTCAAGCCACTGTTTTACTTTTTACTTGACAATCCACAATATTTGAAAGACCAATATCTGACAACGTTCCTGCGCGATATCCTTGGGTCTGATTCGCCGGGTGCCTTTAAGAATATGACTGAAAACATGTTGCCACAGATTCAGTTCCTTTACGCCTTAAACAACATTCAAAGTGCCAACGTGGAGGTAGATACCTTTCCACTAAACACCTCAGCCTCCGTACATTTTAACGGTGAGCAATTCAAACAGGGTTCCAAGCGGATTATCCAATTGCGCCAAGAGCTTATAACTTCGCTCCTAAATGACTACAAGCTACAGCATACAAGGAACCTGGCCGGCGGCGCTTTGCACACTTTGCAGGATTTTTACAGTCATTCCAACTGGATAGAACTCGGTAACTCAAATCCATATAACGTTTTAAGCAAACCCGATAGTGAGATCCCAGAAGAGTTTATTGCGGGACCCACAGAATCAACGTGCACTGACTGCCCTTTAGATCCAGGATCTGGTCTGCCTGATGGCTTATGTGAGACTAACTTGAACACTGTGAAGCTCACGAGTGGTTATCGCTCAGGACAGGACATAAAGAAGCCCGAGAATCTGGGAAAATGCAGCCATGGCGGGAAAATGGATGGAAGTCGTTTGGTGTCGGCTACAGGAGGAATCAACAAAGATTCAACATCGGTGGATGAGTCTCCCCATGCCAGGTGAACTATGAAGAATTTTAATTTCTAGCAGAATTTTGATTTAACGTTATCCAGCGAACGACTTGCCAGCTCTTGTTCGTACCCGAATTTTAAAAATGCAAAAAAGGCGTTGACAGTCAAAAATAGCTAATGAATTCATCAGCCTGAGTGACAATCCACATTCCTGTTAACACAATTAGTTGATGATTAACCAGGTGCGGGATAGAGAAATGTTTGAAAACGAGTTCATGAACTTGATTGACGATGATAAGGAATTTGTCCAGAATGATTTATGTGAAAATTGGATCCGAGATGGACAACAAATACGTCGTTATCATTTTAAGTTTCGAAGGGAAGCCATCCATAACAGAAAAGACATACCGAGTTAATTTTCTTTTCTTTTCAAGCACCATAAGAACTCAGTCTGATTAAATAGATAGCATGCTGGGGGAACCTCTCCCAGTGGTCTCATTTAGTGGGAATCTTTGGAATGAATGCTTTGTTTCAAGTTAAGTTTAACTCAGTGAGGGGTAATCATTTCATCTGCCGACTGTGAGGGTTATGTATTTATCAGCTGGCCTAACTTGTTGCATAATAACGACTCTAGCTGGGTTTCATCAGGTTTATTTGACTTCCTTGCTTTCCTTTAAATGCATGCTTTGCTCTTTATACCTTAATGTTTCTTGTCGGTTTAATCCAAGGCGTGACCTTAAAGAGGGATGAGACGATACCTGACACCAATAATCGATACCAGTGTTGCTGGGATGTGCTTGATAATAATATCGATACTTAAGGGGGGGAGTACGGTTGGATTGGAAAAAAAAAGAAGAAAATTCGTTAATTTTTTTTATTACCTCCCAATGATAACTTGAATCTATCTACTTACAGAATATATATTCATTTCTTTGTCATATTATTTTGTTCCACTATGAAATAAGGGCCTTTTGAAGGCCGGTCATTTTTTCGTAAAAATTGGGTTCCCCTTCATATGTTTCGGAGTATTTAAGCAATTGCGACCAAATTGGGTACAAAGTTTCCTTATGTACTTATCTACAAATTCGTTAATTTTTTTTTATTACCTCCAAATGATAACTTGAATCTATCTACTTACAGAATATACATTCATTTCTTTGTCATATTATTTTGTTCCACTATGAAATAAGGGCTTTTGAAGGCCGGTCATTTATTTGTGTGCGGTTTCCATGGCAACCATATAAAAACCAATCGTTTTTACGCCTCTGTTATTGCCTAAATTGTACAAAACATCATTTAATTGCATTTTTCCGAAAAAGGCTTTTTTTTCATAAAAATTGGGTGCCGTTGGGTTGGGAGCTATTGTTGTATTCAATGAAGCTCTGGGTTTTACAATATATTGTGCAAAATAAGATGTTTCGGCACTAGAAGGAGTATCAAGCTCAGTATTGCAGCCCAATATGCTTGTCTGGTGCTTACCTTGTTGTCAGGGAGTCATATTTCACCTTGTTGCGAGGAGGTGAAATACGACTTCCCTAAATGTATTTCTAGCGATGACTTCACTGTAAAGTTTTTAATATTTGATGATGCTACGTTGTCGATATGGATTATCGAACTGTTAATGTTATTAATGTATCGCAACCTTTTGGAAAATCCATATCGGCACACCGTCAGGCGGCAGACCAAGTGAACCATGATGGAATTTGGTATATTGCTAACATTTGAAGCTTATTGACCAGCCGTTCGCCCGGCTTAGCGAATTGTCTATTACGGAAGTTGAAAGAAAAAAAGAAAAGGTATCAGTTTCATCTTGGCTGAGATGAATTATTGATAGCTTGGTACTAAATGGGCCTAAATGCCTCAGTTTTTGGAAATTATCCAAGACAAACTTGAAGACTGTCGACAGTTACGCTGTTGAAAGTTCGCCCTGAAGCGATTCAGATGTTTGATGAGTCTTTAATTGATCATGTGTTGTTCGTTACCAAATAAGACCATGTGTTCTGATGTCCACAGATGACCCACAGGGCTGTTTGAAAAGAAAACTTAAAGCAAAACAAGAGTATTAAAAAGAACGAGGGGCTGGCAGGGAGTAAAAATCTCGCAAAATGTATATGTTTTCCTCATGATACTCCTGGATGTGGAGATTTCTGATTGACTAAGTGATTTTTTAATTCATGTTCTGTTGATGAGCAATGTAGACTTCTTTCATAAACTTATTTTGCGAAATGGTACTGGTAGCCAAATGGAGTAGACGTGTCCTTTATCGCTCCGACAAAATTTCGCCGTTGCTGTAGTTCAGTGTGATAAATTGATAATTAAGCCCTAAATTGGTAAGGGAAATCCATCGCTGTCTTTTTTCCGTCATGCCAAACGTCAGCACGTGAATGACGGCATATTGGTAGACATCCTCGAGAAGTTAAAGAAACTGGACGTACTCGAGTAGATTAATGGAAGGCTACTAAAGATTGAGACCACTGTAAGCGACATGGAAAGAGGTCTTAACTCTTTGACGGAAGATGTTAAAAAAGTAAAGGCGGACCTCGGCTTAAAAGCAGATATCGCCACGGCTGAGAAGCTCAAATATGAAATAGATCGCGAAGAATTACAAAACAGGTCGAGAAGAAACAATTAAGATTTTTTACAATATACCGTAGAATGCCGAGAAAGGAGACTGCATCTCCCTCAGTCAAGATTTCATTTCGCAGCACATGGGCCTCGAAACTGTTTGCGGCCACGTCGAGCTGGAGCGAGCGCACCGTACGCCAAGTAAAATGTCTGCTGTTACTGGGAAGCGCCCCAGACCGGTACACGTCGCTTTCCTACGCTATACCATACCGTAAAAGCTCTTTTAAGCCCCCGGGGGGTTATTTAATTTCAGGCCTTATTAACGGGGGCTAATTAGGGAGGGGGGCTTAATAAAGAGGCGCGGGCTTATTTCAAATCTTTGAACACGCCGTTTTAGTAGTAATAGGTGAGTCGATTGAATACCACCTCCGCGAAGCACCCCTCCTCGCTTCGCTCGTCGGGGATGCCGCGCTCCGGTTGTATTCAACTTGAAGGGAAGGCAACCATCAAGACAACAGGAATTGCTTCGCTCGTTGGGGACACCGTACGCCGGTTATATTCAATAAATTCACCCATTACAACTCTAAGGCAAGCCACCAGATAAGACAACATGAAACAACACCCAAACAAAAGAAACAAACCAAGAATCAAAAACAACCAAGCACCGGGGGCCACCCTATTAGAGAGAGGGGGGGGGGGGAGGGGGTTATGGGGCAGGATTGATGAAGGGCAAGCGGCCAGTGCCAGCGCCTCGCAGAAATCGGCCATCAGTGGCTGCTCCTTGGCAATTAATTTCGTGAGAAAATTTTTTCAAGTGAAGCTGTACTAAAGACATGAAGATTGATCGGAGAGTCTCGTGTGGAACGAAAGACCTCACTCTCTTCAACGCTCCAATACCAGACGCGGTTTTCTTACATAAATTCTCAACATGAACATTCCAGGATAAAGTCTGGTCAATATGAATACCAAGAGATTTCGTAGAAGTGACTTGAGTTATAGTTGCACCGTCAATCATAAGTGACGGAGGGTTGTGAAACGTGCTTAGACTTTGCCTCGATCCGATCAACATAAACTCAGTTCTAGATGCGTTAAGAGTAAGCTTGTTAGCAGTTAGCCATTTTTCAACTCTAGCAAGATCCTCATTTAGAACAGTGTTAATATTTTGGATGTTATTACTAGCAAAGGATATGTGTGTGTCATCAGCATACATTCGAGGTTCAGAATTTGATAGACAGTTAGGTAAGTCGTTGATATATATTATAAAAAGGAATGGACCCAGAATTGTACCTTGAGGTAAACCAAAAGCAAGGAAATGGTCCCCAGAGAGAGAACCATTTATAACTCATCGTTGTTTGCGGCGATCCAAGTATGGTCTAAACCAATCGTATGAAAATTTGGTTAAAGCTTAACTAAAGCAAATCTGAAGCAACTATGGCTTGGAAAAAAAACATGAATAGCGCTGATACACCTTTTGGAGTTCAGTGGCCTGGGACGTTTGCACTCACGAAATTCACAACCTGTCAATTACTGATTAAATTAGCCACTGACGTCCGTCACACACCCACCATATATAAACACACTAAGGGTGCGTTTCCTTGGGAAAATCCAAATTCAGATTCTTGAATCCAATTACGGATTTTTGGTTCTTTACTAAAATCCGAAAATGGATTATGAATCTAAAGAATCCACCCTCCGAGTGGATACATTAGATCAAATCTAAATCCAGATCTTTGGGAACGGATCAGAAAAGCGGTCTTCCTGTGAAAAACAAGGCCTGGAAACTCAGGCTCGCCACCTTCCGGTCATAGCGGAGCTCGAAGGGCCGCCAAACGGAGCTCCTTGGTTAAGAAAATATGGTAACCCATCTGTTCGAGAAAATTTGGTTTTGGTCACTGTACGTACATCGTACGTACGTCAGTACGTCCGCAATTCCATGTATGGGACGTGAAATGTCCCATTAATTGTATAATAATAATAATAATAATAATAATAATAATAATAATAATGATAATAATAATAATAATAATAATAATAATAATCCAACATGACGGCTTCAGAGCGGAAAAACGTAAAAAGCATGCGCGAACTCCGAGCGAGCGCAAGACCCAGAAATTTGAAAAAAAATAGCGGCTGGTACGCAGCAATAATCTTGTCCTTCAATTTTCTTAACCCTTCTTGAACTATAAAAATCGTTTTGAGGTCCTCGTTTCTCTCGCGGCATGAAAAGAGATCGCTTTCGGAAGAACATTATTGTCATGGGGCGGTTAACAAAATGTGGCCATCTAAGCAAACTGCTGAATATCTAAGGTCGAGAGCTTAACTGAGGGTAGGGTAAGAGACACTCTTCATTTTCTGAATTTGCCAAAGTATCTCGTTTTTTGCCAGAGCGGGTTTTGTTGCGCAAAAATTTAGTTTAAAACTGTAAAAACGAACGATAAAATCCGACGTTTCGGAGTAGTCATGACTCCATTATCAAGGAAAATATAAACGAGATCATGCAAATTACAGCATTTAAAGCGATTTTGGCGCGAAAAAATTAACATAAGAGGGTGCGAAGATTATAAAAATACTTTCGCACGAATGGAGTCTGATTGCACGTTAAGATTTGGCTTTAAAGCTCTTATAAAAAGCATTTCGTACACTAAGCAGTCAAATTTAGTTTTGCATTTCTTAAGCACTTGGAAACGCTTTAGCAGGTCCTGATTAATTATCGTTCTTGCAGTCAGGTAATCAACGCTTGGCAACATTTGGCTGCGATTCGGGTTTTCCTTCCTTGTCCCTTTTAACATACGAAAACCACGATGAGCAAAAGTTTCATCTTTCAAATGTATTTTAAGTGCTGTAGTTTGATTTTATTACGAGTTAATCAAGTAAAAAAACAAACAAACAAGGATTAAACAAGTTAAGGTTCCTTATGTTCCTATGGCATGTAAACAAACCGTGCCCGGAAGTCTTGTTGTCATGATCAAACTCTTGCACAATTTGTGGCAATATAAGCAAACCACTGAATATCTAAGGTCGAGAGCTCAACTACGGTTAGCGAACGAGTTAATGTGTGTATGCTGTGTTTGCCAAAGTGTCTAGTTTTTTGCCAGAGCGGATTTTTAATTTGTTTCGAAAAGATTATTTTATCGAGTTACGGTGTGGTCAGTGAACACGCACGGTCGGCTGCTTTTCGCATCATCTACTGTATTTCTTTAAAGAACTTCAGCTTGTCACAAACAGTATACACTGAGTTTAAGTCCCAACACATAGCCAAAGTACGAAAGTTATTTTTGAAACGGTTTAACTTTACCAATGAGTGTTTATCGATACTCAAGTTTGTTTTTGTTGTAGATAATTTCACAGAATTTTCAGCCGTATAGCCAGAATTCAACTGTTCGTTGGAAAAATATGTTTAGTAACCAACACCTCCAAATTATTCCCCTAATCTAAGCGTTTCTGCCTGTTTGCTTCGCTATGAATTCAGGAGTGCATTGTCCTCCAACACCGCCCAATGTTCTTTCAAAACTTGTTCAAAACTGAAAAACTTTGCACACTACGAGAGCAGTTTATTTCGAAAGGTTAGTTATGCAATTGCATCGACTTTTTTGATAAAACATCGTTTCAGTTGTGTTGAGGTAAAAAGAGCAAATGATTATTAAAACGAACTGACTCTATCGATAAAGCGGCTGACTAGTCTTGACTTTTATCGAAAGCACAGTGCTTTTACAAAAACACTTTTCAACTTTTTCCAACGATCAAATAAACATCTTCATCATTTTTTTTCTTACCAAGAAAAGCTAGTCGTTTCAGTGTCCAAGAGATCACTGTCTTCAAGGCAGTCCGGTTATAACAAAATTAGATTAAACTGAGAATTTAAAAATCATTTAGGACTGAACGCTACTCTAACAAGTAGTTTTTTACAAACTTAACGACCAAACGATGGAAAAAATAATCTTATTTTCCTTGATCACAAACATATTCAAATCTCATGAATACTCGCCTTTTAGGGAATTTCAAAGCTTTTAATTCCACTGCATATTTCTTCTCTCGTCTAACACTAGTTGGTATACAATCCCATGTGCTTTAGTCAGGCAAAAAATGAAATGATAGAAAAAAACACAACACTTGGCACGGTGCGAACGCTGGCATCGTGTTCGATTTCACTCATAATAATATACCATGGAAAAATTTCTCGATTCTGATTGGCTAAAAGAAATGCAGTTTTTAGATAACACGATGCAGAAAAAAGGTAATTCAGTGCAGAAAAAAGGTAATTCAGTGCAAAAAAGAGGTAAACAACAGACGATTCTGATTGGTTAATTAACAAAGGAACTGAAATTGAGCCAATCAAACGCAGCCTTTGAATGGCGCAAAGTCTGAAGAGCTGCAAGCGACTCTGCGAGCGAAAACAATGGCTGGCTTTTTGAGCAGGTTTTCTTTCTTCGTGACCGCAATAACAGCAGAGAAGCTGCAAAACAGCTCTAAAAAGGAGAAACGGCTGCGAAAAGCACTGTATTTTAGCTGTCTGTTTGGAAACAGTGGTGTCCAGAGAAGGGAATTACCGACGTAATTGGAATTACGAGTCCGTTGAATTCAACACTACACTGGAGTGACGCCGAGATTAATAAACAAACAAGGACAAACAAGGCGAAGATAACGAACTAGAAAGCCTGAAGGTAATGATTACAGCGCTTGATAGACACTTAGCAAACAAAGTAGCCTCATAGCTATAGCCTGTGATTCTTTAGCCAGTTTTTACAGCTAAAAACGCTTTAAAAACATTGAGAAAACTGTTGTTTTGATTCACCTTAGCTTCGTTGCGTTGCTTCTGCAAAGTTAAGAAGCTATCTAGCAATTTTTTCATGTATATTATTAATAAGTAATCACATGTTTTTTCTCGTGCAATTTGGAATAAATAAGCACTTGTAAATTTTTTCAAAGACCACAAATTACACTCGCCCTACGGGCTCGTATACAAAGACCAACAAGAGCCCGCGAAAGGCTCTCGAGCGGTGATGAGCAGAAAGCCGCGCAGAACGTTTTTCCGCTCTGAACATAATGGCCATATTCCAGTTGACCACCTAGTTTACAGCGTACATCTTTGATATGTCCTTTGAAATTGGACATCGTCGGACATCCATGTTATGGTCAATTGACACCTGTCAAAACAAGGCATCCGGTGACCACTATCGCGTGACCATATCGGGCTCAAGTTTATAGCTCATCGAGGGTCAGCTGTTTTTTTTTTTAATTTGACCGCTGACCAGGCACTGGCTTTCGATTGGATCGCAGGCTCAAGTCAGGTTTGAGACACCCAAACCAAAACGAGGCTTAATTTTTCGCGCGCTTGCTACGGCTCGGCATTTCACATTCAGTTCGTTTCTTTATTTTGACCAAAACAACTTCATTTTCTTTCGACGTTCTTCGCGTAAAAGGCATAAAAATCAGGAACTAGTTTAAAGATACTCCGGAAGGTGAAGTTTCAAGGAGGCAGGAGTGGCCGAGCGGTTAGGGCGCTGGCTTTCAATGCGGTTGTCCCGGGTTCAAATCCCGCTCTGGCCGCTAGCTGGTGTTGTTCTGGGTAGTCCCTGGTTCGACCCCTCGGTCATCCTTGTAAATAGCCAACTGGTTTGCCTCCGGCCAGTTGGGATTCTTATCATGTTGAGTTTATTCGAATTATTTGTTTCTCACATAGTTTGTATTTGTTATCATTATCCCTGAAAAGCCCCGATGGGGAGAGGATAATTAATTAATAATAATAATATAAAAAGGGAGAGCAAAAGATTTTTCTTCGGAGAAGCTTAAAACTTGGATCCACTTGCAGATATAGCGCTCGGATTGTGTGGTTGAAAAACAACATGATTCTACGCTTAAAGGGCTTTCACTTTACCGCGGCATCTTGCAGCTCACCAAGAAAGGTCACTTGACAGTTCACCGGCATTAATGGGAGGAACGAGTAGCTCAAACTCAGTGGAAGAAGTTCTTGCTTTGGACAAACCGCCTGCTATTTTTGTTGATTCGTGTTTTTACTAAATTGGATACGTATTTGCAAGAGCCTCTACAAGACAGGTAAATTAAACATTAACATTTGGTTTAATCGTTGTTACTTTTGTTCGGGAATAAAATTGTATTTTTCTTTCGACTAGACATAAATAACCATTATCTCTACTCGTTTTGTACGCAAAGAAGTAGTTGAATTGTTTGTTTGTTCTGGTGTTTTGCTTGCAAGCGACTGCTTTTCGATGTCTGTGCCTCAACAGCGTTAAGAAACATTTGCCCTTATCTTATTAACACGTAATCGCAATGAGTCCTCGTAAAAAAGGATTAAAGCCCCGGCTAAACGATGAAACATTTTCATCCAACATCGTGTTTGTCAAACATAACGTTGGGTGTCTAAACACACAAACAAATGTTTGACAAAACACCAGACAGAGTGAGTCCAAAGAACGAATTTTTGCGTATTATGGCTGAAATTTCGAAGTTGTTTGGTTCATTTGGTTGCCTTTTACCCACTGTGTACGGTTTGTTGGTTGGGGTGGCTAAATGATCAAAAATCTGTTCGTAACGCGAAATGTTGGATGAAAATGTTTGATCTCGATCAAACATGGAAAGCCATTTAAATACAATGTTGAGAGATGTAAACGGTCAAACATGCTCGTCCAACACGATGTTGGATGAAAATGTTTGATCGTTTTTTGATTGCTTAAATTTGTTTTCGAACAAACATGCGCGTCGTGTATTGTTTTCTTGTAATGTTTTAATGTTTTGAGGTTTTAACCGCGGTCAATTCCTGTTGACTGTTCTAAACATAAAATATGGGCGCAAGAGAGGAAAGCCACGCGAAGTTGTTCAATACCAGTACAAAAAGATTAAAATCGTGGAGCTCCGCTCTTAGGCTTGGCTAAATCTATATATTATTTTCGTGGTCATTAGCTATCAAGGTAAGCTTTCGGTGTCATTTATTTCTATAAAACTGTCCAAATATTCGAAAGAAAGTCATGAATAATTAGAAAAGCTTCGCTGCAGTACAAATTATATAAGTCCTGGACAACTGAAGTTGATTTCAAACGCAAATCGCAGCAATTTCGTAGTTTCATAATTTCACGGAAAGAGAAAAATACTATATTTCTTAACTTTATTTTTGTTGTAACGGACCCTTTTGATCTCTGCAGGACAATACTGGTGTGGTGACAGGAAAATAAGAAGAATCCGAAAGTGGAGTTTTCGTTTCTTTGGTCGTCATGAATCCGTATGATCTTGGATCAGTAATCCAACCTCGGATTTTCCCAAAGAAACGCACCCTTTTTAAAATATCTCAATGCCTAACAGAGTCTATAAGTGAAATGATGATACGAATCGCTGCTACGTTGCGTGGCTTTAATGAAAATGAACTTACTACCGTGGTTAGACGAATTTTTTTTTCTATATTTTCGAATCCTCCAGCTCCATCAGTTGAACTGTTTTTCTTTTTTTTGTAGCTTCCATGAAATTGCTGTAAACACAATATAGATAATAATTAACCTGTTGTAGGAGCGAAAATGTTTGAAAAAGAGTTCATGATTTCAGATATTCAACTTGATTGGAAGATGATATGTAATTGATTGCCCAGAGTGATCCGAGACGATAACTGAAATACGTCGTAATCATTTTAAGTTTGGAAAGGAAGCCATCCATGCAAGACAGAAACGTCATGTCGAGTTAATGATTTTTTTCTTTTGAAGCACCATAAGAACTCAGTCTGTTTGAATACATAGCATGCTTGGAGAGCCTCTCCCAGTGGTCTGATTTAGTGAATCTTTGGAATGAATGCTTTGTCCTTTAACAGGAAGCACGTTTTCCTAGTTAAGTTAACTCGGTGAGGGGCAATCATTTAAGTTGCCGACTGTGAGGGGCATGTATTTATCAGCTTCAAAACACTGACAAAATATCGGGCCCTAAGCGATCTGTGTACCTCCGAGAATGTTATCTATTGCATAACCTGTACATTATGCAAAAAGTTATACATCGGCGAAACAGGAAAACGACTAGGTGACCGACTTCGAAGACATCTACGCGATGTTGAGAAAGATGACAAGAAGATGCATCCAAACCTGTCGCTCGGCATTTTAATCTCCCTAGCCATTCCAAACAACACATGTCGATCTCCGACTTTTCCCTGCATCAAGGTACCACGGAAGCCGTAAAAATCTCGAGCAGAAATTTATCTTTCAAATCGACACCCTCCACGGTATCAACGAGCGCTTTTCATTCAATTAATTTATTCCTATTTTTCACGTTAGCATGTTACCACCAATAGCGTAGCTCCATGTTCTGTATATAAACCATACACAACCCACAGTTCCTCGATTCGCTCCGACGAAGGGCTACCGCTCGAAACGTCAGCTTTTTGAATCCCTGTACGGTGGTCAATTTACATTATCAACTCCGTTTATAAACCAAATTTTCGTATTTATCAGCTGGCCTAACTTGTTGCGTAATAACGACGCCAGCTGGGTTTTATCAGGCTTATATTTTCGAATTCTCCATCAGTTGAAATGTTTTTTCCTTTCTTGTAGCCTCCATGAAATTGCTGCTGATCTTGCCGTAGAAGCCACAAGCATCTTTCTAAACGACATTCGCACAACAGTTGGTGATGACATCTTCGCTAAATTTCTGAATCTGAAGTCAGAGAGAAGCTTGGCACTGGTGATTGACGTATCTGGAAGCATGAATGGTGAGATTATATTTAGAGAGTTTCTGTTCCTTGCACTTAAAGGCCCTTTGAAAATAACAAAGAGGCCGCCAGCCCATAAAAACTAGGTATAGAAAAGCCTCATTGTTTTGAAAAACAACTCTCAAGACACACTACAACTTTGTCAGTAGCATGCATAAAGTAGCATAAAAAACATATATAATTTTGCTTCCATAATCAACCAGCAGAAGACAGGTTACTGCCGATTTTCCGTAAAGGAACCAGAATGAGAATAGTAAGACTGGAGCGTAGAAGTGGGTGAGATCTGTTGCTCCACATGAGACTCTTCTGTCAATTTATATCTCACTAGGGCAGCCTCAATTTGCTAATTACAGGCCTGTCAGGGAAAGCTGAGGCAAATCCCTGTCTAGTCAACTTCAAAAACTTCAAAATCGCGCTGCTCGTATTCTTACTCACTCAAGCTACGATGCCATCGCTGATTTCCTTATTCAAAAACGTGTGTGGACAAAACTCGGTACTCAACGTTTGATCCAAAAAGCTGTGATGGTTTATAAGTCGATCAATGGCCTCACTTTTGGTTATTTTAGTTCTTAATAATATACATGAAAAAATTTCTCGATTCTGATTGGCTAAGAGAAATGCAGTTTTTAGGAAACACCGGTGCAGAAAAAAGGTAATTCGGTGCAGAAAAAAGGAAATACAGTGCAAAACAAGGTAAAAAACTGAGGATTCTGATTGGTTGATAAACAAAGGCGCTGCGATTGAGCCAATCAAATGCGGCCTCTGAATGGCGCAAAGTCTGAAGAGCTGCAAGCGACTCTGCGAGCCAAAACAATGGCTGGCTTTTTGAGCAGGTTTTCTTTCTTCGTGACCGCAATAACAGCAGAGAAGCTGCAAAACAGCTCAAAAAAGGAGAAACGGCTGTGAAAAGCACTGTATGTTAGCTGTCTGTTTGGAAACAGTGGTGTCCAGAGAAGGGAATTACCGACGTAATTGGAATTACGAGTCCGTTGATGGAGTGACGCCGAGATTAATAAACAAACAAGGACAAACAAGGCGAAGATAACGAACTAGAAAGCCTGAAGGTAATAATTACAGTGCTTAATGACACTTAGCAAACAAAGTAGCCTTATAGCTATAGCCTGTAATTGTTTAGCCAGTTTTTACAGCTAAAAACGCTTTAAAAACATCGAGAAAACTGTTGTTTTGGTTCACCTTATCTTCGTTGCGTTGCTTCTGCAACGTTAAGAAGCTATCTCGCAATTTTTTCATGTATATTATTAATAAGTAATCACATGATTTTTCTCGTGCAATTTGGAATAAATAAGCACTTGTAATTTTTTTCAAAGACCACAAATTGCACTCGCCCTACGGGCTCGTGCAATTTTGTGAGTCTTTGAAAAAAATTACTCGTGCTTATTTATTCCAAATTGCACTCGAAATCATGTGATTACCTATACAAATTTGTTGATTGTAGGAGCGTCTGCAACACTTTAAGAGACCGCTCTAATAGCAAACTTGCTATTTTCCGGCCACACACAAATTACAACATGAAAACAGAATAGTTTCAGCCACTCAGGTGCAGTACTCTGGAATAGCTAACAAGTTGAACTGAGGCAGGTTGACTCTCTCGACTGTGGGCGTTTCTTTTGCAGTGATACTTAATACACGGCACTCACGTAAAGCAGGCTTTTTATCTTATTATAGCAATGTTTTCTTATATAGTTTAGATAATATTTTACTATTTAAAGTAATGTAAATTTCCCGTCAAATCTTGTAAAGTAGTTTTTCAAACATATATCCTATCGAGTTTACAGTGTTAAAAAAGTTACCGGTACAACAATCAATTCGAGATAAAACGTGAGGAAAGCAGAAACAACGAAGAGGGCTAATTTAATGTAATTACCTCGATTCTTTTGAAATTTTGAAATATTTAGTCTTTATCTCTCATTATTTAAACTCCTTGTTATCCAAACCAGATGAAATCGGTGAAGTGCAGAAGGTCTCTGTCGATTTTGTTTCCGAAACTCGGCAACAGAGAGGTGCCTCCTTCACCTACATTCTCGTGCCATTCAGCGATCCAGGTAAGTGGGAACATTGTTCTTTCAAACAAAATTATTGTCGGATTCGTCAACGAATTGAGCCATTTGCAGCTCAAACAGAGGGTAGGTTTTCTCATGGGGCAGTGAAGGGGGAGGGGGATAGGGGGGAGGGCGAGAAGGGGAAGGGGGAGGGGGGAGGGGAGGGGGGAGGGGGGAGATGGGTCCTTAATGCGCATCGAAAATCGCGAGAGGTTTGGTTTAGCCTGTTTTTTTTTTATATTTTCAATTTTTTATTTCATGTTCAAAATTTCTTACACATACTCACTGTAAATACTTACGGATACATACACATATGATGCACGGGGGACCTTTTTACAGATATTGCACATATTCTTATTTATATTATGACAACAAAGAGTGCGAAATTATAATTACATTAATTTTCAATATAATTGCCCCATTTTCTAAGGTGGGTGGGCAGTTTATTAATAGATTTGGCAACCATCGTTTCAAGTTGGTAAATCATCTTAATCTTAGCGTTTAATATTGTAATGGATGGTTTGGTCTTATTACATCTGCAAGAATAAATATATTTATTCGTAATCAACAAAATATGGTTCACAAACAAATCTTCTTTACACTCCATTATACCAAACATTATGTCCTTATTAGAAAGAGGTCCAATTTCAATGTCCTGGTTGGCCATCCATTTTATAACTTCTGCCCAGAATTCCTTGGTGTAAGGGCATGTTACAAAGATATGCTCGAGCGATTCGTCTGCTTCTCCGCAAAAAGAGCAAGCTGGGGATGAAATTTTACCAATTTTGCTAAGGAGGACGTTCGTGGCGAGACATCTGTGGAGAAGTTTATATTGAAATTCGCGCGATTTTGTGTCCAAGGCAACACGATGTGGCAAACTGTAGATTTTTTCCAATCTAATTCATCAGATACAAATTGAGCATTGTATTTGAGTTGTATTCGAGTTGAGCTTGATTTGAGTAGGTGGAGTAATGTTTCTATTTCGAATTTCCTTATAAATGATCCTCGATACAGCTTTGCTAAGTGAGACATTTTGACCATTTAAATATAACTGACTCTGATTTTGGAAGTTAAAGGGCTCAATAACAGAAGGATTACACGTTTTTAAGAAATTACGCCATTGAATTGGAAGAGCTTCAATTACACATGTAAGTTTGAATGCGTCTAACGGAGAGATATTGAATTCTCGTAGCTTGTATTTCGTGATAAGCTTTTTATCTTCAGAAATCAGGTCCCCTATTCTAAGAATACCTATATTTGCTAAACTATTGTTATATACAGACTTACCATCAATACAAATAGCTTTATTAT
>JAEMWC010000244.1:417500-467500 GCA_016490735.1 Pachyseris speciosa | reverse complement strand
CAGTGAATTATATCATCGATGGATGTTGGATGTTGGATGTTTTGCAGGAAACTCAACAATAAAGAAAAAGATAGTGTCCTCTTCAGAGAGACTCCTTATTTTGGAGATTAACAGCTTGGTAAGTGGATCGTTGAAGCTGGCTGTTTCCTGCAGCGGTCCGTACACATTACAAGCATCTGGTTTTAGTCCCATCGACTTTACGTACCAATTGTTAAACATGGAGGACCTGGAACGAGGGACAACTAGACGAGTTGTTGGAAATCCTTTGAGAGGTGAGGCAACAAAAATGTTTTCCTCTGACTCTCTGCTATTGATGTAATAGTTTATAGCAAACGTTTCAGCTAAGAAAGAGGAGATAGGAACCGACATTGGCGTGATGTTAAAGCAAAGTTAAGATATGAGGAGTCATCAGTGGTAGTACAGTTGTGGACTGTTGGAAAACGATTCCGGAAAAGGGCTACAATTTATAAGTCCCGTGGTTCTTACGGGTTTGTCGTCTTATACATGAAAAGAAACCAAGGAAAATCACTTCCGTAAAGGAGGTTTGATATGTATGTGATCCCAAATATCAAGACACCGAGTGAACGCTTGCTCTGAATTTCTCTAAGAGTTATGAATGCCTTGAGAAGCAATACAAAACATTCAAAAGCTTGGATGTCTGTGAAAGATACGAACGCTGGGAATGATTACATCGTCATCCCAGTACTCTATAAATGTTTGACACGTTTTTAATTTAAAACTCTCGCAGAAACATTCTTTGTAGTCACGCGCATACCGCCGGTTAGCTCAACGTCGCGTTACAACATCAAGCGTCCTTATAACTGATGAAGGTTTAAGCGTTAGCCAAAATGTCTTAAAGAAACAACTATATATTACACGTAAGTGACTTATTAACTATTTTCAGCGATGTCATCTCCTGACTAAAGTTATTACATATTTAACAACATTCAAAAGAGTTTTTCATCAGACATCCACACCTTGAAGACGGTTAAAAAAATTGGCAGTGCCTCGTTTTTTCAGCCCACCTCCTAGTGTTTGACCGTATACACGGCCATCATACAAAATGATCCAAAATGTAACTTCGCCATTGAACGGTGGCTTCGTTTGTTAATTCATCGGCGGGAGGGGCTTATAAAAATCATTGAATTGGTCTTGGAAAACAAAGACAAAACTGATTCAACTGCAGCAAGCTCATGTATCACTTTTTTGATCGAAACTTTTAACGCAACCATGGTGCTACGTATCATTGATTAGAAATTTCCCGTTGAAAGAGTAAAGCCCCGGCTAAACGATCAAACATTTTCGTGCAACGTCGTGTTTGTTAAACACAACGCTGGGTGGCTAAATGGGCAAACGATGACCAACTTACACCAAACCCGAAACGTCTGACTGTTAAACTGCATATAGTTTCTGAGCACTCAAACCAGCAACAAAACGTTCGTTAACAAGACTAAGGGAGTCTACCAAGCGATTTTTTTTGCGTATTATCGCTGAAATGTCGACCTTATATGGTTCATTCGTTTGCTCTTTACCATCCTCGGAGACCCAGCGGCAGATAGTCGGGATGGAAGGAAGATCCGACTGTCTTGTAAACTTTCGCTCGTCCCGAATCTCTGTCCCGTCCCGTCTATCTGCCCCTGGGTCTCCGAGGATGGCTCTTTACCGGCTGTGCATGCTTTGTTGGTTGGGGGTGGCTAAAAGATCAAACATTTGTTGATAACCACAAGCGTACTGGGCGGGGTGGGGGCGCGGGGCTGCAGCGTCCCCAGTCGTAAAAAACAAATTAAATTATTCGGGCTTAACTGGTAAACCATTCGGACACTACGGAAAGGAAAAGAAAATTACGAATTCGGGAACCCATGCGAGATAATAAAAATGCATCAAAATGGCTTAAATGGCGTTTTACCAGTTCTTTATAAAATATCTTCGACACTGGCTTAAGATAGACACAAATATCACGTAAAATCGCACATGTATGTTTCCAGAAATTCCCATTTCCCCCTCAATATCTCAGTTTTTTTTCACTAAATTTCCCAAAGATATATTGTCGTATTTCTATGATCGTGACATTAACGACCCAATGAAAGCAAGTGTTATTTATTGGGAACGCGAGAATGCATGCGCAATCTCGTCAATTTCAAGTGGAGAGTTCATCGTGTTTCTATTGAAACAAAAACATTGACAGGCTGATTCGATTTTCTTCACCGACCGCCTGGTGCCGGTTAACAGCTGTTTTTCTTTTCCTGAACAGATTAGTAGGAGCTGGTGATCTCAGACGGTCTAAAAGAGAAACTACCCCCCCCCCCCCCCCCCTTTTCCCGTCGACGGCAAAATTTTTCCCGCACGCCCATGATTGATAACGTGAAACGTTGGATTAAAATGTTTGCTCTGGATGCACGGAAAACCATTTAAATGCAAGGTTGAGAGACGAGGCTAAAGCCTGGTTCACACTTGTGACATAAGCACAAGCGTAAGCGCAAACATAAGCACAAGAAAACGCTAGTGTGCATTGAGGTGACACAAGCACAAGCATAAGCACAACTAAAAGAAACATTTTCCTTTTTCTTGTGCTTATGCTATGCTTATTTCACAAGTGATACTGGTGTGAAATAAGCATAAGCATAAGCGCCATCTTGTTTATCCACCGATGTGACTCGCACTGCACATGCGTAAGTCGCTAGTGTGAACGTCATTGTGCTTATGCTTGTGCTTACGGTTGTTCTTATCTCACAAGTGAAAACCAGGCTTAAACGGTCAAATACATGTATGTTTTTCCAACGCGATGCTGGATGAAAATGCTTGATTGTTAAGCCGGGGCTTAATGGCAAACCCCGGCCTACCGAAAAGAAGAGATCTTTGCATTAGACATGCAGCGCAGAGGGAATTTTTTGTCTGTGAGCTTTACCTTATTTGAAAAGTGTTATTACTATCTGGTCTCTCCTCTTTTTTTTGTACAGGCCAAACATTGCTCCTTACGTTAGATTTCATTGGTCGAGACATAAAAACAGTCAGCAATCTGACTCTTGTGGAAATTAACGGAACAGACCTCGAGACATTCAACGTAAGTCAAGGACAAGGCTATTACCAGGATTCTTATTTCGTTATCTTCACTCCCACTGCAGAGAGATTTCGACTCAAAGTGTCAGGAACAGACAAAAGTGGAGCTCGTTTTCAAAGAATAAAACCAACATTATTCACTTTGGGTGATGTGAAACTTTCTCTAACCATCGACAACGCGAACAATTCGAATACAATTTTTCCAGAAGAGACCATAGAAGTTCAAATCACTGCTAAAACCTCAGGGGACACTCAAACGTTGTATTTTACAGCATCAGACGACTTGGCGTATTTTAAGAGCGTCACTCCTATGAACGACACTTTGGGAGAGAATGACACAGTTATCCTTCGAGTTCGCTTAGAAGCCCCTATTAATGCTTTATACGGTGCCACAAGCACTGTTACGGTATTTGCGACTCAGGATTCTAGCTTCACCCAAGTGGTCAATTTTATGGTCTTCTATGTAACTGTTGCATCAAAGGTAACTATTGTTAACAAGACAGGCGTTTCTATATGTTGAAAGTTTCTTTTACCTTGTCACGAAACGGAGTCCTTAGTCGCAATATTGCATGGAATAGCAATACAGAACGTGACAAGTCAGTGTATTTTTGGTTCTTGGATACTTCACAAATTAATGTTATCAAGTAAGCTGAAGCCACTCTAAAGGCATTAAGGCCACAAGGGAGCGGGCATCCCACAAGCCACATCCCACAAGCTTTACGATTTCATTGCTTGTTTTATGGATATGTGGGTACTTGAGCCTGAGCATTAGCTATGCCATGCTGACGAGGCCTAACAAGGGCGAAACAGCTGTCCATGGCTGCTAATGCTTGGGCTCAATTTTTGCTTTGGTAGATTTAAGGGGTAATGCCCGCTCCCTTGTGGCCTTAGTGCCTTTAGAGTGGCTTCAGCTTACTTTATCACATTAATTTGTGAAGTATCCTTGTCACTCCAGCCACATCCCACAGGTTTTACGTTTTCATTGCTTATTTTTGGTTGTTGTTAGCGACGCTTCTATCTGAGCTAAAGAAGGTCATCATTTTCTTAGAGCATGTTTCACACAAAAGTAAGAAACACCGTTCAAAGAAATGTGGAAAGAGTTGAGTGCGTGAATGACCTAAAGAGATGTGGGCCGACAGGAAAAGCCAACGCTGCTTTTGCCAATTCACTAACTGAATGAAGCATAATCAATCAAACAACCAACCAAGCGACCGACCGACCGACCGACCAACCTACCGATCGTCGGATTCGATCGATAGATCGCTCATATAATAACAATGACAACTATAACAACAGTGACAATGACAGTAACAAATAAAAATGAAAATAAAGAACAACATTAAAAGGAGAATGAGAATAACTAACTTTCTAATTTAAATTGGCTTTTAAGTGATTTGTTCTGCTCTGGCTTCCCGACCTTGGATCCATCTGTTGATTTCTAAGTTAGAGCAATGATCTTGTCTTAGGCTTTCTTTTTTCATCGGTCACGTTTTAACCTTCAGATTCGACTTGGGAGCTAGATACCGGCAAAAACAACTACATGTATTTTTGTTTAATTTACAGAACCTAGATCTCTCTCCTCCATCGTGTACCGTTATGAACCAGACTGGAGCGTGCGCAGCAGTATATGGTAAACTCGAGTGTATATCGAACACGTGGAACGCGCATGTTACCTTCACTGATGCTGGAGAAGGTTTATTCTCGATAACAACTCGAGACAACCTCAATGGAACACTCAGCGGTAAGGGCAGAACTTTACAAACTCCAGTTTAATCTCTATCTAGTGCATGACTGAGATTTAACCTCAGTAGTAGAGCTTGGATCAAGGCTAAAGTGATCAGCACGTTATTATATTCAGCCCCGCACAAGAATGATGCACCGCCGTGCTCGTTATCTGGAGTGTGAGAACTGAGGGCCGACATGTATGCCGCAATGATATGCCCAACTTTTGAACTGGTGACTATTAAATAGAGAGTGTTTTAATGTACAGTTAAAAGGTTTACTTAATATATGCTTGGAATTTCCGTAACAGATGGGCTTGTTCAGACCCTTATTAGATAGGCCCTTTTGTATCAAGTGATTCATTCGGAATAAACGATTATTTACGCCATCTCTGAGAAAAAACGATTGTTTACGCCATCCCTGAGTCTGCTTGCTTGTGATAGTAATTGAAATTAATAAGCACGTACCTTTCTCCTTTCCAAAGTTTTGGATGGAAGAAATTCAACAAAATTTAGCGCTGAGATACTACATTTCTTAACATCTTTCAGTGCTCTGCGATGGACTGCTAGGATAGACCCCTCCCTTCAGGGAACTTTGTTCACCACTAGCCTTTTCAGCTGTTCTTTCACTGGACTTTTCAGTTAGATTTCGCAGGCTTTTGTCCACTTCTAATACTCTATTCGTAACAGCTGACGTGGTCGACGTCGCCCGTTTAAGTGCTATACTGGCTATTGTTTCTCTTTTCCTTATGTTTGCTTAACTTCTTTGTGTCTTAACTTCTTTCTTTGTGCTTAACTTCTTTCTGTCTTAACATCTTTCAGTGCTCTGCGATAGACTGCGAGGATAGACCTCTCCCTTCAGGGAACTTTGTTCACCACTAGCCTTTTCAGCTGTTCTTTCACTGGACTTTTCAGTTAGATTTCGCAGGCCTTTGTCCACTTCTAATACTCTATTCGTAACAGCTGACGTAGTCGACGTCGCCCGTTTAAGTGCTATACTGGCTATTGTTTCTCTTTTCCTTATGTTTGCTTCAACTTTTTTCTGTAAAATAAACTATTTAGTAAGACAAACAGTCAGTTTTTGGTGTATACTTCCTTTCAGAGTCCTGCAAAATGCTCACAGCCGTATATATATATCTATTTTTGTTCATTTCAGTCGGAGCATTCAACCGAGGAACAAAGAACAGTTCCGTCCCAGCATCTTTCACGTCCAACTGCTGCAATCCCAGAGTTCTTTTCGTCGGACTGGACCTCGTAGGAAACATGGGTACTTGCCCCGTCAGCCTTGTCCCTGATATTGTGTCTCTCAGCGCCAAAGCGAACAGCACAACTGTGTTCCTTGATCCTGGTGAGACCACCAGGGTGCCATTTACACTCAGCAACCTCGGCTCCAAAGGTTCGTTTTCGTTTCACGTGACCAAAACCTCGGAGTTCATCAGCTACGTCATTCCCTTTAGCCTCATTCTAGAATCAAATGCCAGCGCCACTGGTCACTTAATTATTAAGTCACGTGGTGAGATTAAGGAAGTCATGAATTTGTCGGTGAAAGCTGTCTCACAATCGAACATGGCAAACGTAGAAGAGGTTACATTATTTTACATTCAAGTTTCTGCAGGGTCTGATCGCACAACCCAGCCAACCACCCAACCATTCGTCAAACCTGTGCTGTTGAAGGCCGATGTTGCACCTGACAAACACTTCTCTGTAACGCCCGGGGAAAGATTAGAGGTTGGCTTCACAGTCAAGAATTTGGCATCCGCTGAAAATTACACTTTTAACGTAAGTTCTTAGGTTTTTGATACTCAGAATATATACGACCTATTTCAGGTGCCGTAGTGATAAAAGAAATTTAGGCGGCCAAAACGTATTCAAGTGTCCTATTTTGTTTTGCCCTCAAAAAATTTACAATTTTTCGCGTGTCATTAACTTAATAATCTCTACAAATGCCAGAGGCTACTTTGGCGGAAGAACGAACGGAATTTTCAGTTATTCAATAGTTTTGTTCGTAATTCGGATCTTCTGTCATTGCACCAGTAACTGTATAAGAAATTCATCAACTCAACTCAGCTTTATTAAGAAACAGTGGCGGATCTAGGGTTGGGGCTGAGGGACCCGCGGCACCCTTTTTTTTCATGTAGTTTTTGAAAAAGCTTCTGTAACCAACCGACTTTTAAGTGGTTTGGTGCATCAGGGGGGTTTATTTATTTCTTCGTCCCCCTCTTTCTGGATTTTCTGGATCCGCCCCTGCATCTTATGGTGATCTGATTTGCAAGTAGCAATTTGCTAATCTAGGCAAGTCAGTCACACATCAACTGAAAAGAAACTACTATTTTTTTTTATATTCAAATGATATAAAGGCACAAAAAAGGTATTAAAAGTTAAAACAAAACTCGGGTAATTGCAGTAGTTATATAAAGAGCATGCTAGGAAAAAGGAGTTTTACAGATTTCTCAATTATTTATCTCTACCGTTTTTGGTACATAGTTTTCCTTATTTTTGCGTACTTCCTTCCTTCTTTTTGATGTACCAATTAAGCAGTAATGGCACTATAGGTTTAACCAGGCGGATGTAGCATATAGCAGTAGCATGCTATGAGTGAAGCTAAAAGATGCAAATTTTTCCTTTATTTTTCTGTATCAACGGAGAATTTGATTCGAGATTTCATGTCAACAGTGACCGAAGTTTGTACTTCCGCAACTCTCGTTGATATTTGCTTTTCCTCCGTCTTAACAGGTACTTAACAACCATTCTTCAATAAACGGCGTTGTTCAGCCAGCGTCGGTCACTCTCAAAACAATGCAAGCCACCTCGTGCCTGCTAATCCTGACATCTCAGCCCGAAGCACTACCAAGCACTGTCACGCTAATAAACGTTACGGCCACGCCTGCCTCACACAACGCCGACACCAAACAGTTGAGAGTTTTCTCTTTGATTGTAACCATCGCTGAAGGAACCCAGTTGCCGGGAAAAGACTTGCAGGAGAAACGCAGATTAGAAACATGGCACATTGCTGTAATCTCCGTCTTGAGTTTTGCGGTTATTATCGTTGTTGTATTGGTAGCTTGCAGAGTAACACATGGTCTGTGTTGCCCTAGAAAACCCGCTGAAGGTAAAACCACTTTCGGATCCCAAGGATTCACTTCTAATCAGGCGCTACAGCTTAATAAAATAAACGAAGGATTTGTTCGCGACGCATAGGAAACTCAGTATTCTTACGAAATCAGTTGCAGTTTAGGCACACATTAAGGTTTTGTTTGTGTGAGGCAATTAAGTATCCGACTGCCTCAGGCCTGATTCAAAATTAGCTGCAACTGCCACTTTGCTGTTTATTTCTCGTCTAGAAGTGGTTTGCTGGTATATTAGCATGATTTTCTTTTTCATAGCGGTCAAGCTTAGCTGCGGTGAAATTGTAGACAACTAGTTAGGGGCTCGTTTTTCGCGAAGTAAAATAATGAATCTGAAATATACACAATGCGGTCTAAGCCTTGGGACAGTTTCCTCTTTTTTCCTCTCCTTCTCCGCTTTGGAATATTGAGTTTTACCGATATCACAAAGCCTGATTAGTCCAACACTGGACGAGGGAGTGGGGGGAAGGAGGGGGGGGGGGGGGGGAAGAGTTGTAGACTTAAAAAAAAAAAACAGTATTAAAAAAGCGAGGTATTGATGTAAGGGTACAAGTATGCAATGTCTGGTTTGCTAGTTTTCGCACAAGTTTGGCAAGTGTGCCCCAAGGTCGACCAAGGTCTTACGACACGCATTGTAGGTATAATTGAGCAGTTATGGGTCTTTAGTTTGTGATGGGAACTCATAACTATTCCTGACCTGATATAAAGAAGACTTCCTGGGAAATGCAACTAGAAAACGTTAGGACAATATCCGCCTATATTTCGTACATAGCTGTGCCGGTGTGAACACACCATGCGGCCCGTGTTTAGTGCATAGCTGTGCCGGTGTGAACACACCATGCGGCCCGTGTTTAGTGCATATCTGTGCCGGTGTGAACACACCATGCGGCCCGTGTTTAGTGCATATCTGTGCCGGTGTGAACACACCATGCGGCCCGTGTTTAGTGCATATCAGTTGCCCACTTGGTTTAATTGAAGTTGCAAACCAATATTTAATCAACTTGTACAGCACACATCTCACAATTAGGTGCTAAGTAATGTTCACCCTCCAAGTTGCTAATTATCGGTACTGGATCTAGAACGTCGTGTAAAGTCAATTGAAAAACAAAACAAAAACAAAAGCTAGAGGCCTGGTGTTCTTACGCAAGAATTTGTGGACTGATCATCCACGATGTTGAAATGCCAAGAATATTGTGTTTTTGAACATGTGAGTGATCGTCGCAGTTATAGTAGGGAAAATAAACCCTGAAAAAATTCGGGCTGGTACGGGAGTCGAATCTTCGACCTCTGCGATACCGGAGCCGTGCTCTATGTCAGAGGTCGAGGGTTCGACTCACATCTTCATTCTTTAATCCACAGTTCAATCATACTATTTACATACATTCGATTCATACTTTTTGTTACTGTAATAAAGGCTTAGGAATTTCTTGTTACCATTTAACTCAGAATTTAATACTGGCGAAAAAACGAGTCGATTGTTCAATTAGTAACAATCTTGCTAATACCTTTTCGAATTTGACATCCGTCAGAAGTGATTGCAAATGTGCAACAATAAGCTCAGTTTATACAGGAAAGTTATTCAGCTTTTTAGTCAATAACGTTAAGCTAGTTCAATATTTACCTAGTAGTCCTCTTTAATATGCAAGCATCACCATTGAACTTTCCAGTAAACGAGTAATCACCATTTGGACTCTTCTACTTGCCAATGGTGGACTGTCCATTACAGGCTAACTTCCGAACGAAAAGGAGCTATTTGTGGCGAAAGGGTAGGAAACAATTCATGGAAGATTATAAGTTGAATTATCATATGACCCGTGCGGTCCCGCGCGCGCTTTCATTGTCAAACTATAGAGAAAATCCCCGTATGAGGACCGTACGCCTTAGCGCGAGCAAGGCCGGAAAAAGCCGTACTGCCCTGTTAGGAACACGTACGGCCCTAGGGATACGAACTGAGAGGATTTCGTCTCGTCTAACCATGTAAATTGATTTTACAGCCATAAAACAAATACAAACAACATATTAGTTTGAGTCTCTGTGCAAAGTTGTCAATTTTTCTGGAAAAAACTTCATCTTCTTCGTGCTCAAGAAGAGTCGAAAGAGGCCATATGATAAAACACTTATTGACTGAGTCAGGTCTGGCCGGACGGGAAAATATTTGGCTTTCGGTCATGGCGCACGGACCTCACTACACTCGGTCGGTACGTCATGACCTCGAGCCAAATATTTTCCCGTCCGGCCCTCCCACTCAGTCAATAAGTACATAGAAAGGCATTTTACAAGGAAAATGCTTTAGTTCTGATGGTGAGATCCTCAACTTTACAGCTAAATTACTATATTTTAATGTCGGTAAATAGAAGGCGAAGATTGTGAACTTGAGGACCTTCTCACCCACTGTCATCTTTGCAGGGATATAAAGCAGTTCCTTCATGTCTTTCATAATCTACTCTTCGTAAATGAGAACAAAAGTCAAGGACTTCAAAAAACAGTTTCAAGGTGGACGTCGTCTGAACATCAGGTGCTAGTAACAAGCAGCTAGGGGTGGGGAGACTCAACAACTTTCAATACGAACAGAGATCCAACCCTAACCCGTCATTTCACGCATGCACTCTTGACAACATAGTAAAATTTTTACACACACCAAAAAGCTGGGCCAAAGACAAAAATTAAATGCAGATGTTTGCAGAGAATTGGCTGAAAGCTCGAAATAGCACATCAGTAAACCTCTATCTAAACATTAACAGAGAAAAATTAATATGAAACCGCACTGTGACTCGGGATAAACCCTGGCCGCATGAGTCTGTAGTCTGTTGAGGAGTACAGGGTAAAAGACCTTTGCCACTGCGATGCTGACCAGAGAAATTATGCGGCAATGAACCCAGATGTAAACTATGTAACTATGATAACATTACAACAAGATAACTTTTGAAGTTTAATGTTACGGAAAAGAGGTCATCAAAACAACTAAAAGCTATAAGTTGGTTATTTGATCTTCTTAAATCGATTATTGGCAGTTTCAACCGATGTGTGATGAGAAAACTGTGAATGGCAAAACCTTCCAAATACCGAAACTTTGTATGGACGAACTGCCAGCTATTCAGGCTACTCTTGGTTCTGGTTTTATATTTTCATGTTTAATTGAGGAGGTAAGTTATCCAGCTCATCAGTTTCTCCACTGGGACAAATATAGCCGCCTGCAAACTAACCAGGGATGTCCAATGATATGTCTCCATGGAACGACTCTTCAAATGACTGTAACTACCTCACAAATTCGGATGTAATAGTGATGTAAAACTGGAGTTTTGTCTAGTAAAGCGTTACTTCAAAATTTATAAAAAAAACTAATCCCTTTTGTTTGCGAAGGTGTAAATATTTCCTTACAAGTGCAAAATATTTTTTTCTCTAATAGCTATGAAATTTGAGGAAATTTGAGGTGCACATACACAAACTTAAAATACTATACTAAAGATGCAGGACGTTCTCTAAGCGAAATCGCCGGTGACAGTTTCCTCGTCGAATCTTTGGAGCTGTAGCAAATGACTGCTTGCAGGTCCCGATTTAATATCATTTTCCTTTTTAGCGTGTTTTTTGGGGCTCCATGAAGCACGTTTTAGTCTGAAAACTATCAGTACAGCAACTAGAACAATCACCACACAGGTTGAGATGGAGATTAAAACAACGTGCCAGACTGCAAGCTCTCTTTCACTCTGTAGGCTCTCTGTTTTGGACGGACCTCTGCCATCGAAGGTTAAAATCAACGAGAGAAGTATTACCTTCTTATGGTGGGCGTTGTGTAACACAGGTGTGGCCGTGACATTTATTTGCGTGGCAGAACCTGGGGTGGCTTCCGGCTGAGATGTAAGGATTAACAGGCACGAGGTGGCTTGCGCTGTTTTCAGAGTGATCGAGGATGGCTGAATAACTCCCTTTAATGCAGAATGGTTGCTGTCAGGGAGAGGAAAGGGATTGCAATGAGCAATAGACTTGCCTATGCAAAAAATTGTATCAAAACACGTTTTAGTAGACACTACTTCCGTAACATATACTGTGGATTGGCCAAAGCCACCCCCCCCCCCCCCCCCCGCATGCGCACAGTTTATTATCTGTGACATGTATTGAAAGAGGGCATGATATATGGGTTACTGGCCAAACGTGAGGTCAAGATGGCGGGATATTAGCCAAGTTTTTTTTGCGTGTTTATGGACCGAGACGAAGTCAAGGTCCATAAACACACAAAGATGAACGAGGCCATTATCCCGCCATCTTGACCGAACAAGCTTCGTCAATAAAGGATTTATTATATGACTCAAAGGACGCTATTAAACGACATTAAAAAGCGGGACGAACGGGCTATCACGTGCGATCAAGATGGCTCCATCTTGACCTCGCGGGTAACCAATCACAGCAGGAGATTTGATTCATATTGACCGCTGAAAAAGCCAGTCATATAATGAAATATAATATGAACTCATACCAAAATACACCATATTCGTATTCTCGTATTGAACTGGATCTAGCACGAAGTGGAGGCTCAAACGGGGGATTACATTTACATATGAAAAGATTCCCCCATTTAAGCCTCGTGTGCACGCTGGTTCCAGCTCATTACAGAGAATACGAATAAGGTCTATTTTTGTATGCTCGTTTTAAGAGATAGGTCATTTACTTAAGGGGGGGGGGGGGGGATGAGTGGCTAAATTAATGCGCACTTTCTCGTAGTTGCATTTGAATATTTACGTCCTAAATTCATGATATAAGAAACGATCCCGTGATAAAGAACGAAAGGTCACCTATAAAATCAAACAAAGGAATGGAATTCAACGCGTTTACTTTGTGTGGAAAGAGGAAAAGAATTCTTCTTGGAAAACAAACTGCGGAGGACTAAAGGGAATAAGACTTCCATCTTGTCAGTGTTGTTCGAAGTCTTTCTAACTTCCTTGATCCTCACAATCTAAACGTGTAGAAGAGGCTACGTTTTGACGAGCAAAAATTAAGAACTTACGCTTAACTCGAAAGCATCATCAGACGCCAGATTCTTCACTGTAAAATTGACTTCGATTCTTTCTCCAGGGATTATAGCAAAGTGATCATAGGGTACCCCAGCCTTTAGGTACACATGTTTGAGGGAAGGCGTCGTTGATTTGAACACGGTCATAGGATGTTTCAAAGTTGTGGGACTGTGTGTCGTTGGTTGCATGACGCGCCGAGAACGTACAGAAACCTGGATATGAAATAATGTCACTTCCTTCATGTTCACATTATTCGACTGAGAAACACCATTTACTACCAAATTTCTCACTTCATCAGTGTCGCCACGTGACTTTATTACCACGTGACCAGTGGCACTGGCATTTGACCCGAGAGTGAGACTAAAGGGAATCACGTAGCTGATGAACTCCGAGGTTTTGGTCACGTGAAACGAAAAGGAACCTTTGGAGCCGAGGTTACTGAGTGTAAAAGGCACCTTGGTGATCTCTCCAGGATCAAGGAACACAGTTGTGCTGTTCGGTTTGGCACTGAGAGACACAATATCAGGGACAAGGCTGACGGGGCAAGTGCCCATGTTTCCTACGAGGTCCAGTCCGACGAAAAGAACTCTGGGATTGCAGCAGTTGGCGGTATAGGATGCTGAAATTGATGTATTTACTGCACCTTGACTGAAATCTGCAACTGAAATTAAACATATTAACTGAAAGATAGGTTTGCAAATTCAAAGCATGGTATTGAAGATCTGGCAAGAAAGAAATGGTAACGTTTTTTAGCTCTAAAGATTGTTTTCCACATGCAATCACATATTTGCAAAGATATTCTTTAAGCAGATAGATTGCAATGATCGATAGGATGAAAAAAAAGTTTTATACAAACCATATCCGATTAGGTAAATAGAAAAGGGATGACAAACCAATCAACAAACGGAGAGCAAAATTGTTGCACCTATTATAACAAAAGTTTGCAAATAATGGTCTTCTTAATCAACTGAAGAGGGTGCAATTGCAGTATGGATAGAAATACCTTACATACGCAACTAAAACCAGCGAAAGCTATCGCATTGTTATGAGTCTTTTACTCGCTCATTTGGGATGCTTTCGAAAAAACCCGCGATATAGTAGCTTCAGATCATAAAGTAGTTACTATCAAGTTAGGAGAAGGTTTTGATCCAGTTTTTTAATTTACATGGAGAATGATAATAATATTTGTTCTGCAACCAATTATGGGTGGTTGTAATTCTGAGTCTGTGATGCATTTTTTCCTGAAAATTTATGGAATTAAACCATAAATCCGCTATTAATGTCAACAGAAATTGTCCATAGACCGAATTATTTAATCACTACAAACTCGAAGTAAACTCTTGTAATTACTGGAATACATATCCTCCCCGACACTGCCCTTACCTGTGAGTGTTCCCTAAGGTTTTCTCTTGTTGTTATTGACAATAGGCCCTCTCCCGCATCAGTAAACATGACACGTGCGCGCCACGTGCTGGACACGCAATCAGGTGTGCCATACACTCTTGCGCATGATCCAGACTGGTCCATGATGGTACATGACGGAGGAGAAAGGTCTGGGTCCTATGAAAGTGGGAAACGGGGTAGTCACTATTGAGTCAGGAAAAACCACTTGCGAGAGAAGAGAGGGAAAAGGATGGTGATGTAGCCTCAAAACTTGGTGGTATAACTTAAGTGTAATTTTAAGTAACATGAACTGGCTGGAAAGAATTAATTAAAAAGAACAAATGACCTTTCAAGAGAGAAAACTCTTATTGACTACGCTTGTTCGGTCTACATGTAGTGGGAAATGTAGCTATCGTTCCCATCTTTACTTAGTTACGGGCTTCGACTTCTTAGTCAAAGTTCGCATGTAAACAAACAAGAAAAAAAATGGCACTGAGTATTTTTAAACAAGAGGCTTTACTGCTCAGAAACAGCTGTTTACCAATACAGCTTCTAACTGGTATTATAGGCACCTAAAAAAAACATCTAAATTCCTCAGTTGATCTTGCAAAATCTTCTTACCTTTGATGCAACAGTTACAAAAAAGACCATAAAATTAACGACTTGGGTGAAGTCAGAATTCTGTGACACAAATACCGTGACAGTGCTTGTCACGCCATACGGTGCGTTACTTGGGGCGAGCAAGGCAACTCGAAGAATTAACGTGTCATTCTTTCCAATGGTCTTTTGCGAGGGGGTGATGCTTTTGAAATATCTCATGTCATCTGAAGCAGTGAAATATAATAACTGACTGTCTCCAGAGTTTTGCACATTGATTTCAACTTCCAAAGTTTCTCCCGGGAAAACTGTATTTGAATTGTTTCTTGTGTCGACGCTTGGAGAAAGTTTTACATCGCCCAAACTGAATAACGTTGGTTTTATTCGCTGAAAACGAGCTCCACTCTTATCTCTTCCGGTCACTTTGAGTCGAAATCTCTCTGCCGTGGGAGTGAAGGTAACGAAATAAGAATCTTGGTAATGACCTTGTCCTTGCGTGATGTTGAATGTCTCGAGGTCTGTTCCGTCCATGCCCACGAGCGTCAAATTGCTGACATTTTGTATCTCTCGGCCAACGAAATCCAACGTAAGGAGCAATGTTTGGCCTGCAAGGCAAGGAAGAGAAAGAAATGACAAATCAAATGATAACTTCGCTTTGCGGCACGTTGATTTCAAAGATATCACTCCGTCTAGTTTATCAAGCATACCAGCAGAATTAATAAAAGAGGAAAGAGGAAAGAGAGGAAGATTATTTTTATTTGTGACAGCTTTTGATAAGACAGCTTTATTTTCAACATTTTGTACAAAAAAAAAAAAAAAAGAAAAGAAAAAAAGATTGGGCTGGCCCGCAGGTAGCTAGGGCTAATCTAGGCGGGGCAGACTTACAAATTAACTAAAGGATAAATTATCAGCACAATTGGAAAGACATTCAAAAACGATAAGGACGGAACTAATAAGAAGCAAGGAAATCCTAGAAAAACGATAATGGTACAAGTTTGAGGAAAGGAAGAATGAAGTACAGAGATTTTTGGCTATTTTAAAAGTCTTACTTTTTGCACTATTATAGGCGTTTCAATAGAGATTAAGCATGACGTTACGTCAAACGGCAAACAGCAAAAATGAAACTTTTACCGTCTGTCTTCAGCTGTCTGTACAGTAGAGTGAAAATATTTTTATTTGCGGTGAATAGTAGGAGACATTTGTCCATTTTTGTGTGATTTATTTAAGGATTACAGGAAGAGAATAAAAACTCAGAGGTACTCTTTGCCGTTTGCCGTCTGCCGTAAACGTCATGCTTAAAGTCTCTAATATAATCATGTCCATTTTCCAAAATGTCAAAGAGGAGTTGATTAATTTTTCTTTTGAATGCACCCTTAGGTACGCCTCTTACACAGCGTGGTATATCATTCCCAAGTGTTACGCCTAAACGCGACACGGACACGGATGACAGTAACGTGCAAAAAAACTTTGGTGGAAAAATCACACCTTTCTCAGAAATGTCAATCATAAACTACAAAAAAGTGAAAAATGCATTGCATTAACGTGCCACAGTAGAAAACTTAACTACATTTTATTGCCATGACAACGCAGTTTCGCTGTTCTAATTGCTGATATTTGGCCGTATCGCTCTTCATGTTTTTGGACCGATTGAATTATTTATAATCAATAAGCACACTACTCTAACATGGCATAGATATAGTGATTGCAGTCGATAAATGAAAGTCGCCACCACCGATGACGCAGTGGCAAACCCTTAAAAAGCTGAAACATCTTTGTACACTTTCCAGTGCTACCCACGATAAACTTCAGTGCCAACAAGATGCATCAGAACAGTCTTCCAAACCAACAACCTTCATTTCCTTCTGTTCTTCTCCCAGTCTAAAAGTCAAACAGTCTGGGTAACCCTTGGATCCCCATGTACAAGGAAATGATCGTTAAAATGCCTCACCTCTCAAAGGATTCCCTGCAACTCGCCTTGTGGTCCCTCGTTCCAGGTCCACCACGTCTAACAGTTGGTACGTAAAGTCGAGGGGACTGTAACCGGATACTTGCAGTGTATAAGGACCGTTGCAAGAGACTGTGAGCCGTAGCGAGCCGGTGACCAAGCTGGTAACTTCCAGTATGATAAGTTTAGCAGACGAGGACAGTATCTTTTTCTGCATTGCTGAGTTTCCTGGAAAATAATCCGTTCACTAAGTTGACCAATTTTACCGCTGATAGAACTGAACTTTAAAATCTAGAAGATGTGTGAAATGGGTATTCCATTTAGGTGTGTTGAAATGTACTCTTGCGTTGCTTCAAAGCTAAAAAATTTGTAGATCATTGAACTGACACGTATAATGTGCTGGTTTCCCTACGTTTTTGCGGTCAGGAGAGAGAGAACTTTTGAGAGCCTTGGCTAAGTTTTCAGCCATCAGAGACTCAAGAGCCACTTAATTATAGAGCCTCCAATAACGTTCCTTTTTTATGGCGCAGTAACAAGGAAATTCAGAGTCTGTGGTAAATCTCCGTAAACTTAACTCTCATGCTACGTGGAAACAGAAAATAGAGAACAACCTACTCTTTTTCTTGAGTTATGAAAAACTCCAGAGTGTTTGAAATTTTTTTTATTACGTTAATGTGCAGATTCTGTCTTCCTAACTGACAAACACGCTTTCTTTTCTTACCATTAACGGTGCTGACTTCTAATGTAGGCGAGCCAGCTGCAGAGAGAACAAGAATCAAGCTCTCCAGTGTGCTGTCGATATCTACGAAATACGTTACTCCGCCAAACGACTGTGCTCGAGACTCTTTGATGTTTAATAACTCGACCTCTATTAGATCAACTGACGATTTGGTTGCACTTCCAGGATCAATCAATTTGATAACGTCAGCCACTCCACTCTTACTAGTTTCAAGGACTTGTCCTCCTGTCTCGGTAGCGAGGAACTGGTACACATCCTGACCCTGAGAATTTCTCCTTACGCGATGAGTGTCTTTGAGAATCGCTAACGGCCACGTGTAACGTTTTTTACGTCGACTGCATCGACCAGTGAGGATAAAGTTAATTTTGACTTTCTTTTCCTCGGCCAGGTACTTAACCTCATTTCTTCGATGCTCGTCCTTCGCGTCAGCATCGCTGAAGAAGTAGATGATAGTCTCAGGAAGGCAGTGCAGCAGGGCCTGGTAAAGACCTGTCATGGCAAGCTCCGGACAGTCGTCGCCGCCACTTGCTGTTAAACTGTTTACTGCGTCAATCACTGTTTGCGCATCACTTGTCACTGTTACAGGACCCACGTCTACCGCGTAAACAAACAAACAAAAACATATGGGGTGTATTATTTTAACCAGCTGGACCCAGTTGGTCGCCGGGCAAGGAGCAGATAGCTCTTTCCAGTGGATAATTCGCTACCCAGCGGATAAAATTTATCAGTTGCAATAGATTTTATCCGCTGAATAGAGTTATCCACCCTTTGAACAACTGGGAACAGTTCTTCGAGGTGTTCCTTTGGAATAAATGATGACTTAATTTTTTTTAATCTCCCCGATTGCTTACCGTCATGCACTGTTTCGAAGTATATCATATAAAATAAAAGAATAGGTGACCGCGCTCGCGAAAATAAAAGAGGCACAATTCTCTTCAGTATGCCTTTAAGCTGAAACTACTGGAAATATACAACGACGAGGCTACTTAATCAGTCTTGTTATCTCCAAGGAGTTGATATTACGCAAATAAAACAACACTTTATACATTTACTGCATTAAAGTGCCTATGAGGTAAAATTTCTTTGTTCGTGTTTTTGAAGATTGCTGTGTCTTGATTACGAAGTGATAAAAGAAATTAGACAAAATCAACTAAAGCCGAATATTTTCGCCTTCCAAAGGTCCTCAAATTCATTAAATCGTGTCTGGTGGACTGGGAACGAGTCTTTGCTCAGGACAATGCTGATGACGAAGGAATGCCACGACACTCACTCAAACCCAGGCTCTCTCTCTTTTCCTCCCTTGTCGTCGAGAGAGAGACCTTGCTTGGACTTGATCACGTGACCACCCAAAACCTGGATGGTAAAAAACTGTGATGGCAGTGAGGGATACCAAAGTCAAGGAACTGTTTGCTTTGACAAAACGGCTTTAATGACCCACCCTCCCTGTGGTATTGTTGTTTTTACTGGTCCCGTGATCAGGTCCAACCAGGGTCTCTCTAGTAGAGCACTGCACCGGTATCGCAGAGGTTGTGGGGTTCGAGTCCCGTGCAAGCCTGAAATTTTTTCAGGCTTTATTTTCACTGCTGCTTAAGTAGTGTTCATAACTGCGATGATCGTTCACATATTCAGTCTTTAATCCGCAATTCAAATATATGAAAATCATATATTCATTATCACATATTCATCATTCACGGTTATATTACGAATCAACAAGATGACCAGCTCCCAGTTGGCTTGTTAGCTCAGTTGGTAGAGCACTGAACCGGTATCGCAAAGGTCGTGGGTTCGAATCCCGTACAAGCCTGAATTTTTTTTCAGGCTTTATTTTCACTGCTGCTTAAAGGGGCAGTGTCACGCTTTTGTACCATCATTTAAAAAGCTTAAAACTGCCAATGCATCAGTGGAAACCTTAAAATAATGGTCTAGTTTTGTTGCCAAAGACTGTAGTACTGCATTGACACTATAAACTCCTGTATTCCATCTTAGATGACGAGGATGGAAATGGATTGAAATTTGAAAAAACTGGCAAGTTTTTTCAAAATTTCAAGCTATGCATTGAAAAATCACCCAAAAAATTATTATGGTTAGCTCTCCCTGCTAAAATTTCATTGGAATTCATCTTGCTGATTCTGTAGGAGCATTTTTTGCACGATAACAGGTAAAAGGCATTAATTTTGGCAGAATTGAACCAAAAACAGCAAAAATCCCGGTGACAGTGCTCCTTTAAAGGAGCACTGTCACCGGGATTTATGCTGTTTTTGGTTCAATTCTGCCAAAATTACTGCCTTTTACCAGCTATCGTGCAAAAAATGCTCCTACAGAATCAGCAAGATGAATTCCAATGAAATTCTAGCAGGGAGAGCTAACAATAATAATTTTTTGGGGTGAGTTTTCAATGCATAGCTTGAAATTTTGAAAAAACTGTTAAGTTTTTTCAAATTTCAATCCATTTCCATCCTCGTCATCTTTGATGGAATACAGGAGTTTATAGTGTCAATGCATTATTACAGTCTTTGGCAGCAAAACTAGACCATTATTTTCAGGTTTTCGCTGATGCGTTAGCAATTTTAAGCTTTTTAAAGTGATGCTACAATGGCGTGACAGTACCCCTTTGATTAGTGTTCATAACTGCGATGATCGTTCACATATTCAGGGTCTCTCTCTCGACGACAAGGGAGGAAAAGAGAGAGAGCCTGGGTTCGAGGTTGGTGTATTCTGAAGCATTTCCGGCGTCGCGGCTTTGTACTTTTGGCCGCGCGCAAGATGGACAAATTTCTAGGCGCAAAATTTAAGACTTTCGGTTCGATTTATTCCTTGTTGTAAATGTTTTACTGCCTAAATCCTACCAGCGGTCTATCACAAATGCCGCTTTCTGATTGGCTAAGCTACTTGTTATCTATTCTGTGATAGATAGTGAGTAGCGGTTGTCAGCAAAATGGCTGCCGCTTCTTCGCGTTTTCGAAGTGTCTGTGAGGAGGATTTTGATAATTTACTTGCTTAGTTCTGAACGACTAATAGATTTATACTAAAAAATTAGATTATTCGCTCTCGATTTCTATGCGTGATAGCTGATTCGGGCTGCGCCCTCGTCATCTGTCACGCGATAGAAATCTCGAGCTCATAATCTAATAGACCTTTTTAGCTTGTCGATTTTGTTTTCCCAATGTAGACCACGTGATCTTCCCAAGGGAATTTGCCTTTTGTCCTTTCATAAATTATGCAAACATATGCACGTGAATAAGGCGAAATTTCAAAGAAACAGTTTTCTAGGGTAACATAACGTGGTCTACAATGGGAAAACAAAATCTACAAGCTAAAAAGGTCTGTTGTTAAATAGGAAATAATAAACTATCATCAAATTAGAACGAGAAATATTTTACTTCATAGGCACTTTAAGCATAAGGAACAATTGAATAGTCGTTTCTATAAAGCTGAAATGACAGGCCTAAGCAGTATTGACCCAAAATATTGCTTGGGTGCACGTTGGTAAGTTCACGTTTCTAGCTATAACACATTTTCTATCGCAAACTTTATTTAAACAACTTCTAAGCAAAAGATGATCACTGAGCTAAAATGTTGCGATAAAAAAGATAGGTGACGGTGCTCGTTCAGGATAAAAATAACCATTTTCAACCGACAAATCTCAATGTCAAGGCAAATTTTCCATTTGTTTTGATTTCGAGCGTACACGAGCGGGCACTAATGATGTCACAGATTGTGCGCCATGCAATTGTATGGAATCCCCCTGCTATAAGTGGTAAAAAATGTGTACATCTTCAAACGACTTGATTAGCTTACCTGGATCACTAAACGGCACAAGAATAAACGTGAAAGAGGCTCCTTTGCTTTGTGAAATCTTGTTAACGAAATCGATGGATTTTTTCTTCACTTCATTGATTTCATCTGGTGCAAATAATAAACAGACAATGAGTAAGTTAACAGAGAGTAGTTCTGGAACAACACAGTTCACCAAATTCTTAGTGTTTTACTGGGGAAACGACGAAGTAGTTACACCGTACACGTTGTCTTCAGCTGGTGACATTTCTCCATAAACAAGTATCTTCAACTTGATGGCGCTTGGTTGGTGTTCAGTGAGATTTTGCTTACAAAGGACTATACTGAGAAGGAAAAGTACATTGTGGCATTCCAAAACTGGGATGTCTGTTTAGACTGATCTAAAACGAGGGCTATCGTTCCAACAAAGAAGGATTACTGATATCACTCAGCACAGGCCTGCTACTTAGAGAGTTTAATCGAGACCGGGAGAACATCATTGGAAACGTACAACTGCCCTATATTCCCGGCCTATCACGGGGCTTTTACAGGCCAATTTATTTTTAAATTAAATTTTCCGCCAATACCAGACTTCCGCAGGAGCTCCGATGACCAATCACAAGTCTCTGCACGTGCCACAAGTATCTGCACGTGCAGAGCCTTTGTTTTCGCTCATTAAAACTATTATTTTGTGGCGCTCTCGTTGCCGTTGGCGTCCTCGTTGCCCTTTTTCGCGGGAAAAGATAGTCTAAAAATAGATCGGTCTGTAAAAATGCCGTGACATATGGAAATTGTACGCTCCTGGTGATGGGCTCAGTCCTGTCGCGCGGACCCTCTATCGCTAGTTCGTTGATTTTGTTACTCATCGACAAGTTGCTTGTTACAGGTCGAGTCTACTCTTTGGCTAACCAACCAAGCTTCAGGATCACCGGAATGACGCACCTGGAAACTCATTTCACATTCACCTTGCTGGAATATCGCCTGATAGTAGCTCGCAAAAATTTGATATTCGTCCGAGAAGCAATGCTTCAAGGGGCTATATCCACAATGTTCTAAGAGCAAAACAACACTGTGGTGGAATTCTGAGACTAATATAGTCCCTTGATAGAACTACAGTATTGTTTTTAATTTTCAGTACTAAATTACCTCCCCAAAAGCAACAACGGACATTTCGAATTTACACAGCACACCAAATTGGCCTGTAAAATTCTGAATATGTGAGAAACGTCTTGATGCTAGAGGGCGGGAGAAAATTTAAGAACAGACACAATATCTTCAATTTTAAAGACATATTTGGTCAGCTACGAGGCGGAAGTACCAATTAAGTTTTAAAATGTATTGTAACTGAAGATGGGAGTAGAACCTGTCTAACACGTCTTAAAAAGTGAAAATGGTTTGGATTTTTTTCCCGAGATAAAAACCAAAGAAAAATGTGAAATGTTCAGGTAATTAATTAGGAAACTAAACGTGTCGATTCTAAGGAATATTTTTGGTGTCCAGGTGTTCGCCCATGTTTGGCCATTCAGTACAACTGTTGTTGTGGCTACTGCACTGAGCACCAAGTTGTTTGTCCGAGTGACTGCCTCCGAGGTGGCAAGATAGGCCCGCAAAGTGTGCATGTAAACACATGCACTCTATGCACTCGCCTATTTTTAATTACTGCAATTACTTTCATTGGGACCCATGTTAAGGAAAATTGAACATAACTACAGCCTCACCACTCATGCTTCCTGATACATCTATCACCAGTGCTAAGCTTTTCTCTGACTTCAGATTCAGAAATTTGGCGAAGATGTCATCACCAACTGTTGTGCGAATGTCTTTTAGAAAGATGCTTGTGGCTTCTACGGCAAGGTCAGCAGCAATTTTGTGGAGGCTACAGGGAGAGGAAGTGTCATCAAAGGCTTAGTTGTTGAATGGGTGACGAGAAAAGTTACCTTTACCTAAACTTGTGCAGATACAAGTCATACATGGAAATGAATTGATGAAATTTCTGCTATCTAAACTCCGAGTGAATTGGTTTAAAAAGATGCGAAAAGTACCATCGAAGTGGTTACGAACAGAACTGAGGTACAATGTGAAAAAAAGTCTGAAGAAAATATCACCTCTGCAATACCGACTAACTACGCTGTCGGACCAAATGCGAGCTATTTTGTGAACTCTAAACTAAACCTGAAGAAAACCTTTGAATCCCGTTTGAGTCTGATTTTTTCCTTAAATGTTTTTTCATCTTTTCTTGTCCGCGCAATTTCGTCAGTTGCGTACATGATTGCAATAATTATTGTCTTCCACATCTTTAAGATCACAAGTTATGAAGTCTTTTCTTTCTCAGTAGAATTATGAGTTTGCCAACATTTTTTGCTCAGGCTCTTCTCTAAAACCGACCGGCCTGTTCTCTTTCACGGGAGAGATGAATTATTTTCAAGGGTATTGCCTAAGGTCATTTATGCTATATACTTTCAAATAGCAGTCATTCAAAAATTTAGAGCGATAATTAAATAAAAGCCATCATTTATTTCGGCTACAACGCATGTAGAGATATACCGTTTATCTGCATTTCGTTAATTTCGTTATTACAAAAACGAAAATAATCTGAATGCAAATTCATGAAGGCAAAAACAGCTATCTAACGACGCCATCTAACGCAACGCTATAAATTTCCTTAACATGTTCAGAAATACCAGAAGTACTATTTTGTCTACCCTGACAAAGGGTCAATTGTTGGAGCATGCAGAATTGTTATGCATGACTTCCTTTCCAAACATAAAGAGTTTTCCCCGGCGAAAGGTTCAGAAATGTCGGATGTGCTAGTTTTTGCTGACAAAAAAACAAAACAAAACAAAACAAAACAAAAAATCTCGTTAATCCTGTGTTCCTGTTTGTTTCGCAGGGCTAGAGAAGCTCGAAAGAAATCTCAGACTTACTCGTACGTGCCTGTCATTATATATGGCTTCCGCTTCAATATTACCACACACAAGTAAATACGAATTCCTGTTTACAACTTGGACAGTCTCAGCAAAACAGGTCTCTTAGATCACGTTCCCGCCAGAGGAAATTAAATTTTAAATAGTTTTTCAATTAATCGCTGGCACTTTATCTAAGAAGTGCTAATGATTATTTTAAATAGTCTTTAAATGTCCAGAGGGAAAATGGCAAAAAGAAAAAAAATCACAAGACTGATTTGGAATTTTTTGAGGAATAAACTTGTTGCTGTCTTTGTTTTGTTTTCATTTATTTTTATGGTAACTTTGCCCTCGATTCGGTTCCCAACAAGAACTTACTGAACTCACCAGTTAGTACAAATAGAAATCGTTCCTCACCTGGCATGGGGAGACTCATCCATCGATGTTGAATCTTTGTTGATTCCTCCTGTCGCCGACACCAAACGACTTTCATCCATTTTCCCGCCATGGCTGCATTTTCCCAGATTCTCGGGCTTCTTTATGTCCTGTCCTGAGCGATAACCACTCGTGAGCTTCACAGTGTTCAAGTTAGTCTCACATAAGCCATCAGGTAGACCAGATCCTGGATCTAAAGGGCAGTCAGTGCACGTTGATTCTGTGGGTCCCGCAATAAACTCTTCTGGGATCTCACTTCCGGGTTTGCCTAAAACGTCATATGGATTTGAATTACCGAGTTCTATCCAGTTGGAATGACTGTAAAAATCCTGCAAAGTGTGCAATGCTCCGCCGGCAAGGTTCCTAGCATGCTGTAGTTTATCACCTTTCAGGAGCGAAGTTACAAGCTCTTGGCGCAATTGGACGATCCGCTGGGAACTCTGTTTGAATTGCTCACCATCAAAATGCGCGGAAGCTGAGCTGTTTAGAAAGGAATCTACCTCAACGTTGGCGCTTAGTATCTCGTTTAAGGCGTTAAGGAACTTGATCTGTGGTGAAATGCTCTCCATGATGTCTCTCCATGCGTTCGGCGAATCAGATATTAGGGCATCTTGCAGAAAGGTCGTTTGTTGTTCGTCTTTCAAATACTGTGGATTGTCCTTAAAAAAGTAGACAAGTGGCGCGAGGAATCCTTTCTTTGTGATTAGTGTGTGATCAAGTGTTGCCGAGTTTTCCATTGCCAAGTAAATTCGAGGAAGGAATGCTTTGGCATTGCCAAGGAGGTAGGCCGACAACACCAGAAAGATTTTAAAAGTTACAGTCTCCATACTTGTGTTTTGCAGATCGATACAGACACGCTGCCAAACAAGTTCTACTGACTGAAAACGTGAGCCTGCCAGTCTACTTAAGTAAAGGGGTGGCGCGTGAAGCATCGTTTCTGATCAAACGAGTGAGAGCTTCAGCTGAACCAGCTGCTCTTCAACTTCCGTATCCTTCATGAGCTACTACCGGAACAGTTAATTGCCAGTAACTGGGTTTTTAGGCCTCTATATATGCGGTTATTGCAGTTTTTTTTTTTTTTTACACAAATTTTAGTCCTGTAAGAACTTAATACAAATACATGCAAGAAAGCATGCAAAACTGACTAGACCGAGATTCATTTGTGAATGAGTACTCAGGCTGAATAACAATAATACCTATTTAAAATTTCTCTGCCGCGATTGTTCAAGCGGAAGACGTTTGCTCTGCAGTTAATGCAAAAAAGGACGAGAAATTCAAACTCACGCATGACCATCAGTCCACAGTAGCTACCTTCACGTTACCTTGGTTCCCTAACAATTTTCAGTTGCTACAAATTAACTGAAAGAGCAGTAGTTTGGTATTCAGTAATCAAAATGTTATTGTGCGAAGCGACTTCTTTGTGCAAACGTCAGTTTTAACAGAAACGGGTAGTGTGAGTGGTTCGGATTTTTTCAACGCGCTTTCGTGTTTAAACTTTGGAATTTAATGGCGTTACCTGTGTGTTTGACCAGAGGAAACTACGCAGGTCTAGACAATAATGTTGCCAACTCCATAGCTTTAATTTGTTCGGGGGGGGGGGGGTAGGGGGGAGGGAAGGAGGACGAGTACTACTCTACTAACAGAGGCTAGAGGGCTGTGGGCTTGACAATGGAACAGAAGTTGATACTAAGATGGAAATAAGTGATCCAAATCTTGAAAAGAAGCCAAGAATGACCTGGTCATTTGTCTCTCTCATACCAAGTTAGCGAGGGCTTGTCAATTGCTGATTTATATTTTATTCTATTTTATCGGTGTACGTTTTAGCGATGTTAGTTACATACAAAGAGATGCCAAAGGTAAAGTACAAAGACATCTTATGCGATATGAAGATAGAAAATCATGATGGGATTTCATATGGTTTCAAGCTTAAAAATTAAAATTGAAATGCCACGCTGTTTTCAAGTTTTTCAGATGCTTATATATAAAATATCAATATATTCTTTCATGAGTCCACGTTCATACAAAAGCACATGCGCACACACACTCATTGACAAGAGAAGATTGATAAGGATTTCGGTAGGAACTCTTTCGTTGAGATGTAAATTTGTTCGAATTAAAGATGTGATTTTTTCAACACGGTCACACGCAAATTCGAAGCAAAACAAAACAAAAGAAAACAAAACACACACACACACAAAAGAATTCACGGTTCTCCCAACCGGAGTCGAAGATTTGATCTTCCGATTACTAGTTCGGGTGTTCCACCACTGAGCTACTGAAGACCCGCGGGAACTGATGCCATTAAACTGAGGTTCACGTGGCGAACATCCTGCATACCGCCCGTTCAATGACTGGGAAGTTGGTGCCAAAAAATAAGCATAACTCACAGTCCGTCGGACAAGAAACACGATATCATCTTGCTGATTCAGCGGAGCAACAACAACAACAACAAAGAAACATAGGGTCGTTCGTACAATAACCTATCTACAATCATGGACAAAAGTGTTGCCACATTTGAGCAAAACAATCGCTTTCCATCAGCGTCCTTCCATAATTGCATGTGGCTGTAACATTGAAAAGGGGGAGGGGGAGGGGATCGAAATAAGAGAACGGGAGATTGGAAAACTCACACGTTTAACGAACAAGGTTTTTTTTAGGGGAGTGTCTCAACTACTTTTGTCTATGATTGTAGAAGAGCTTAGTGTTAGTAAAAAAGGATACAGCTCACTTTAGCACATTGAAAGGTCATGGTCCACAAATTGCGGAAGTTTAAGATTTTATATCAATTGCTCTAGCGAGAAGTTAAAGTCGCTCTGTAACGTGGCGACAATTTCGGGAAACTGGACTTTTCTGCGTATTAGCAGTATACAATAATCTTTTGATTTCTTCTTTAAATGAGTCAAAAGACTATTATAAACTGCTAAACGCAGGGGTGGGGATCAGCGCGGGCTCATTTCCCGAACCAGCGGTTGGTAATCGAGCGTAGTTTAGACGCTACTTTCTATAACTGTTTTCTCTTTCTTTGCCACTGTAGATTCAGATATATTGAGGTCGCCGTCCACATCTTGATGAGGAGTGCGATGTAACATTCTCGGCCCCGCTACAACAATCCCTATAGCTCCAATGGGTGACGTGATGAGTATCACCAAGACAGCAACAGTCAAAATCTATTTCAAAATAACATGCAGTTATGATGAGCAAGAGTGGGTATTTTCTGTTATCATCAACTAATCAAATATTCGAAACCGACACGAGAACTCCTGAACTCGAGTTCAAACAAACACAAACAAACACAAAACAAAAAAAAAAAGGAGCCGGGCCCAGGAAAGCACGGGCTAGCCATCATCTTTCGCGGGAAAAGACCGCGCGTGACTGCGTGAAAGAAAACCAAATTAAACCAAGTATTTAAAGCTGTCCACACTCCATTGAAAACTGAATTTACCTGAATACCAAACTCTTCCTCAATCTATCCCGTGAAGCCTTTCTGCCGTGCCACGTCTAGTGATACAGAACCGATGGCTGCCTGCATCGCAAAACAGGCCAGTTTAGCGTGTTACAAGTCACTTAAGATGTTGCGCAGCAGATTTTGCATTACGAAATCGTCCAAGTGCTACTACTAAAAGAGGTGACTACTTTTTGTACTGAAATGTGTTGAAAAATTCAGTAGCTGTGACAAGATAAAAAGAAAACGAAATTTGGGTTTACCTAGGTGTAACAAAAGAAAAAAAAACACACACACACACACACACACACACACACACACGTTTTTCGTGTTCTATTCCACAGATTATTTCAAACAGCTTGTAACACACCTGCACTGTGGCTTTTGGTAGCCACGCTATGGCGATAAACAGCCTCTCTTTCAAGTTGAGATCATTCCCGAGTAAACCAAGATAAGTGGTGATCAGTCGGACAATCAGACTAATGACCAGAATTGCAATGCCCATGCCTTCAAGAAAAAATCGAAAAATGATGTTAGCAGTATTATAGCTCTAAAGTGCACCTCACCCCAAAATATTTTTCTTTTCACTAAAATAAATCTTTGGGCCTGTTCTAAACGCATTGCGCCTCTTCGTTTGTTGGATTTTTTTTTTACCCAATCTTGCCTTTTTATGACTTTTTATGACGGTTGAAGTCATTCCCAAGGAAGGTCTGATACTAAGGATAATCTGGAGAAATAATCTGGATTCCATTCCCACCGCTGAACTCATTAACTTGCGACAAATGTAACATTCTGCCTCGTCATCATGCGCACTACGAAGTCACGTGAGAAAGCACCAGCCGCCCAAGTGGTCAGTGAACTAGTCTTTCAATTAATCGCTGTCACTTTATCTGAAGGGGTGCTAACGATTATTTTAAAGAGTGTTTAAAATATCCAGAGCGAAAAGGGAAAGAAATTGTTTACAAATAAGACACTAAGAATTTAAAATTTCTTGAGGAATAAATTAGTTGCTGTCTTTGTTCTGTTTTCGTTTATTTTCTTTTGGTAACGCAAACTTCGGCTCCCAACAAGAACTTACTGGACTTACCAGTTTTAATGTCAATACTAATAGAAATGCTTCCTCACCTGGCATGAGGAGACTCGTCCATCGATGTTGAATCTTTGTTAATTCCTCCTGTAGCCGACACCAAACGGCTCTTATCTATCTTCCCGCCATGGCTGCATTTTCCCAGATTCTTGGGCTTCTTGATGTCCTGTCCTGAGCGATAACCACTCGTGAGCTTCACAGTGTTCAAGTTAGTCTCACATAAGCCATCAGGCAGACCAGATCCTGGATCTAAAGGGCAGTCAGTGCACGTTGATTCTGTTGGTCCCGCAATAAATTCTTCTAGGATCGCTCTCCCGGGTTTGCCTAAAACGTCATATGGATTTGAATTACCGAGTTCTATCCAGTTGGAATGACTGTAAAAATCCTGCAAAGTGTGCAATGCTCCGCCGGGAAGGTTCCAAGCATTCTTTAGTTTATCACCTTTCAGGAGCGAAGTTATAAGCTCTTGGCGCAATCGGACGATCCGCTGGGAACCCTGTTTGAATTGCTCGCCATCAAAATGCGCGGAGGCTGAGCTGTTCAGAAAGGAATCTACCTCCACGTTGGCGCTTTGTATCTCTTTTAAGGCGTTAAGGAACTTGATCTGTGGTGAAATGCTCTCGATGGTGTCTTGCAAAGCGTTCGGCGAATCAGATATTAGGGCATCTTGCAGAAAGCTCGGTAGCTGTTCGTCTTTCAAATACTGTGGATTGTCCTTAAAAAAGTAGACAAGTGGCGCGAGGAATCCTTTCTTTGTAATTAGCGTGTGATCAAGAGTTGCTGACCTTTCCATTCCCAAGTAAATTCGAGGAAGGAATGCTTTGGCATTGCCAAGGAGGTAGGCCGACAACACCAGAAAGATTTTAAAAGTTACAGTCTCCATACTTGTGTTTTGCAGATCGATACAGACACGCTGCCAAACAAGTTCTACTGAATGAAAACGTGAGCCTGCCAGTCTACTTAAGTAAAGGGTTGACGCGCGAAGCATCGTTTCCGATCAAACGAATGAGAGCTTCAGCTGAACCAGCTCCTTTTCAACTTCCGTATCCTTCATGAGCTACTACCGGAACAGTTAATTCGGCCAGTCAGTGGGTTTTTAGGCCTCTATGCGGTTCAGTATTACGGAGGAGGAAGGAGGACGAGTACTACTACTACTAAGGAGGACGAGTACTACTCTACTAACATAGGCTAGAGGGCTCTGGGCTTGACAATGGAACAGAAATTGATACTAAGATGGAAATAAGTGATCCAAATCTTGAAAAGAAGCCAAGAATGACCTGATCATTTGTCTCTCTCATACCAAGTTAGCGAGGGCTTGTCAATTGCTGATTTATATTTTATTCGATTTGATTGGTGTACGTTTTAGCGATGTTAGTTACATACAAAGAGATGCCAAAGGTAAAGTACAAAGACATCTTATGCGATATGAAGATAGAAAATCATGATGGGGATTTCATATGGTTTCAAGCTTAAAAATTAAAATTGAAATGCCACGCTGTTTTCAAGTTTTTCAGATGCTTATATATAAAATATCAATATATTCTTTCATCAGTCCACGTTCATACAAAAGCACATGCGCACACACACTCATTGACAAGAGAAGATTAATAAGGATTTCGGTTAGAACTCTTTCGTTGAGATGTAAATTTGTTCGAATTAAAGATGTGATTTTTTTCAACACGGTCACATGCAAATTCGAAGCAAAACAAAACAAAAGAAAACAAAACACACAGACACACACAAAAGAATTCACGGTTCTCCCAACCGGAGTCGAAGATTTGATCTTCCGATTACTTGAGCTACAGAAGACCCGTGGGAACTGATGCCATTAAACTGAGTTCTCGTGGCGAACATCCTGCATACTGCCCGTTCAATGGCTGGGAAGTTGGTGCCAAAAAATAAGCAGAACTCACAGTCCGTCGGACAAGAAACACGATATCATCTTGCTGATTCAGCGGAGCAACAACAACAACAACAAAGAAACATAGGGTCGTTCGTACAATAAACTATCTACAATCATGGACAAAAGTGTTGACACATTTGAGCAAAACAATCGCTTTCCATCAGAGTCCTTCCATAATTGCATGTGGCTTTAACATTGAAAAGGGGGAGGGGATCGAAATGTGAGAACAGGAGATTGGAAAACTCACAGGTTTAACGAACAAGGATTTTTTATGGGAGTGTCTCAACTACTTTTGTCCATGATTGTAGAAGAGCTTAGCATTAATAAAAAAGGATACAGCTCACTTTAGCACATTGAAAGGTCATGGTCTACAAATTGCGGAAGTTTAAGATTTTATATCAATTGCTCTAGCGAGAAGTTAAAGTCGCTCTGTAACGTGGTGACAATTTCGGGAAACTGGACTTTTCTGCGTATTAGCAGTATACAATAATCTTTTGATTTCTTCTTTAAATGAGTCAAAAGAATATTATAAACTGCTAAACGCAGGGGTAGGGGTCAGCGCGGGCTCATTTCCCGAACCAGCGGTTGGGTAATCGAGCGTAGTTTAGACGCTACTTTCTATAACTGTTTTCTCTTTCTTTGCCACTGTAGATTCAGATATATTGAGGTCGCCGTCCACATCTTGATGAGGAGTGCGATGTAACATTCTCGGCCCCGCTACAACAATCCCTATAGCTCCAATGGGTGACGTGATGAGTATCACCAAGACAGCAACAGTCAAAATCTATTTCAAAATAACATGCAGTTATGATGAGCAAGAGTGGGTATTTTCTGTTATCATCAACTAATCAAATATTCGAAACCGACACGAGAACTCCTGAACTCGAGTTCACCAACAAAAGGAAACAAACACAAACAAACAAACACACACACAAAAAGGAGCCGGGCCTAGGAAAGCACGGGTTAACCGTCATCTTTCGCGGGAAAATGACCGCGCGTGACTGCGTGAAAGAAAACCAAATTAAACCAAGTATTTAAAGCTGTCCACACTCCATTGAAAACTGAATTTACCTGAATACCAAACTCTTCCTCAATCTGTCCCGTGAAGCCTTTCTGCCGTGCCACGTCTAGTGATACAGAACCGATGGCTGCCTGCATCGCAAAACAGGGCAGTTTAGCGTGTTACAAGTCACTTAAGATGTTGCGCAGCAGATTTTGCATTACGAAATCGTCCAAGTGCTACTACTAAAAGAGGCGACAATTTTTTTGTTTGAGAAGATAACAAAAAAAAAAAAAACACGTTTTTCGTGTTCTTTACTGTTCCAACAGCAAGCGACGACTGTAAATCCGAACTTGTAGTGATACATTTTTTTACAACCTCTTCTCTGCTGAGGAAACAAGTTCCAAGGTAAAATCTTCGCCTTGCCGTAGTATCGAGTAGTCGCACGCAGGTTATCGACAGTTTTTTTTAGAATCATTACTATTCTACAGATTATTTCAAACAGTTTGTAACACACCTGCACTGTGGCTTTTGGTAGCCACGCTATGGCGATGAACAGCCTCTCTTTCAAGTTGAGATCATTCCCGAGTAAACCAAGATAAGTGGTGATCAGTCGGACAATCAGACTAATGACCAGAATTGCAATGCCCATGCCTTCAAGAAAAAATCGAAGAACGATGTTAGCAGTATTATAGCTCTAAAGTGCACCTCACCCCAAAATATTTTTCTTTTCACTAAAATAAATCTTTGGACCTGTTCTAAACGCATTGCGCCTCTTCGTTTGTTAGATTTTTTTACCCAATCTTGCCTTTTTATGACTTTTTGTAGGCTGTAAAAGTTACGAAATCTAGCCATCACTTGTCACGCGAACGAGCTAGTGAGGGGCGTGGATCTATTCCTGATTTCACGTCACAAACTGATGTGCAACGCAGCAAGTCTTTGTAAACATGCATGCAAAACAGTTTGTGATGTTAAATCAGGAATACACCCATGCCCCTTCTGACTCAGTCGTGGATTACTCACGATGTTTTGTGTTTCATAAGTTCTTAAGGCCATAAAAACGTCCAAATTTGGAAATAAGGACTAAATGTTTTTGGAATAGGTGCAAAGTTTTCTGTTAGCGTAAAAAATATTCTGGGGTTAGGTGCACTTTAAATTAAAAGATTACCTGTAAACTAAGACGCAGTCCCTAAAACGCCGTTTAGACCACACTCCTGTTTTGGAATCTATTAAAGAACACCGAGCTTGAGTTTGGGCAAAACGTTAACAGAATGCCCAATACAAAACAAAGAAATTTGGTGAATTAACGTCTTTATACTGTTTACCTGAACGCGACTGGAAATAACTGCAGTGACAGATAATGTTAGGTTTGTCACTAACCAAATTACTCAGAAAAGGTTCTGAGCTGACAGCGGAACTGGAAGCAATCCGAGTATCGGGCTTTTCTTGGGTGTTGAAGGGGGTGTGGTTGGTGGGGAGGGGGGGGGGGGGGAGGGAGGGAACGGTTGAAGTCATTCCCAAGGAAGGTCTGATACTAAGGATAATCTGGAGAAATAATCTGGATTCCATTCCCACCGCTGAACTCATTAACTTGCGACAAATGTAACATTCTGCCTCGTCATCATGCGCACTACGAAGTCACGTGAGAAAGCACCAGCCGCCCAAGTGGTCAGTGCACTTCCCGCCTTTGCTCGAGTCGGTCAGAAAAAGAAAGGTTAGCGTTTAAACGGTAAAGTTTCCGCACAATAACGGATAACTGTGTCTTCAGCACCGAAGCAGTAATCTGCTAGGTTCTGCTGGTAGCTAGACGCTTGATCAACAAAGTTTGCGGAAGAATGACCGAACTGTCGAATGGCGCGGCGTCAACCGCCATGCCCGGCTAATCTGCCATTGTGTCGGCAATCAGTACCATCTACATCTACATATTTGAGTTGGCAAAAACTATGAAAAGTTATCGCGCCAACTATAATACCATGAGTGATCTGTTGGTTTCTTCTCTTGCTTCATTGAAAACTTCAATGACCGAATTTTTCGGGGAAATGAAGGAATCCATTGACCAACTCGTAATCGAGGAAGGTCGTTTAGACTTGGAGGAAAATGCAGAAAAGCCTCCTAACACGGCTGAACGAGCCCAAAAAGCGGACAACAACCAGCAATCTGGGCCCGCTGAACCAAGCACTGCTGATGAAAGCCAGAAACGTGCAACAACTGAGCAGAGCATAAACGCTCTGATAATTCAGAGCTCCGAGTCACAGCGTACTAGTGGTTGTCGCGAAATTGACCTTCTGTCAGGCATTGCAAACGACCTCAAACTTGATCAAAAGAAGGCTCCCGCTGTAAACGAGCAGATTGCCAAAATTGTCTATGGTCTCATGAGAGTAAAACTCTCGGATGAGGTCCTGACTGAGACACAGAATCGCTATAACAGGCCAGAAAATTGCGAATGTCTCACAAGCACAAAGGTCAACCACCTAATTTGGGATAAACTCAAATCTGACACGAGGTCTAATGACATCAAGTTACAACGAGTGAAATCCAATCTTGTCAAAGGGATTATCCCAATAGTTTCTATCGTTCAGAAGCTTGTAGATGCACGGGAAAAAGTCCCCTACGATGTCTTGGATGTACCAGAATTAATAAGAGCGGCCACAGATGCTATGGCTCTGATAGGTGACGCTAACTTCGAGTTAAATACGCGGCGTAGGGACACTGTCAAGCCCGAGCTGAATGAAGATTACAAACATCTGTGCTCCAGCTCAGTCCCATTCACGGACTTCTTGTTTGGCAATGATTCTAACTTGTCTAAACAACTGAAAGACCTCGAAGAAGCGACCAAAGTGAGCAAAAAATTAAACCCTAAAACGGAAGCCCACAAAAGCCAGGAATACAGAGGATACAAGTACGCAAAATCCAAAGGTTTTGGCTACAAGTACACCGCCCGAGATCAAAGCAACAACTCCAATAAACAGTTAAACTGTTAAACCCCCCCCCCCCCCCCCCCCCATACCACAAGAAAGACGAGGGGAGGAGGTCAAAAAATAGGGCCGGAAAACCCCTCTAATGAGGTAAGCGATATACTTAGTTGTTCACATGCTGGTAGATTGCAACAATTTGTCCCAGCATGGAAAGAAATTACTGATGACCCAGAAGTCTTAGACTGGGTTGAACACTGTCACATAATGTTCATAAATGGTGTACCTCCGTTACAGAAACCTGGCTATAAGATCATTAAATTTAGTGATACAGAATCTGCTATCATAGATTCTGAAATTATCAAACTCCTAAGTAAAGGGGTTATTGTGAAGTCAACTCACTCCCAGGAAGAATTTGTCTCATCAATCTTCCTTAGACCTAAAAAGAATGGAGTAGACTGTAGGATGATCCTTAATTTAAAGGAGTTAAACAATTTTATTGTTTATCGACACTTCAAATTTGGACTCGTTTAAATCTGTGACAGATCTTATGGCTCAAGGGTGCTTTATGGCTTCCGGGGACATAAAGGATGCCTACTATACCGTACCAGTTGCAGTAGGACATCAAAAATACGTTACCTCAAATTTATGTAGAGGGACAAATTGTATCAATATACCTGCTTACCTAATGGGCTGCCATCAGTACCACGAATATGACTAAACTCTTAAGACAAGTGTTTAGTTTACTGAGGCAAAAAGGCTACTTCGTCATATATAGATGACTGCTACCTTCAAGGAGCGTCATATGGGGAATGTTATGAAAATGTACAAGCAACTGTCTTGTTATAACAGGAACTTGGGTTTCTTATTCACAATGAAAAATCGGTGCTTATACCGTCTCAGATTTTGACGTTCCTGGGATTTATGCTTAACTCATGACAGTCCAACTTACTGAAAGCCGGAAGGAAAAACTGAAAAATGCAAGTCTAAAACTTGTCAACAAAGACCAATGCACAATCTGGCAGAGGTCATAGGGCTTATAGTGTCACGTTTTCCAGGGGTGGAGCATGGCCCTCTCTACTATCGTAGTCTGGAAAGAGACAAATCTTATGCCTTGAGGGAGAACAAAGGCAATTTTGGGGCTTCTATGATCCTTTCCCAAGGTTCTAGGCCAGAACTAAATTGGTGGATATTTAATGTTGATATTACATGCAAACTTATTTCTCATGGAGAACTGGACCTCCTCATTCAAACAGATGCCTCGTCCCATGGCTGGGGAGGTGTTCGGGGAGAGCAGAAAACGGGGGAGATGGAATCAACAAGAAGCATCCTATCACATTAATTATCTGGAATTATTGGCTGTATTCTTATGTGGCAAATGTAAAAACTTGCACATTTGGATCCAATGTGACAACATCACAGCTGTTTGTTATATCAGTAATATGGGTGGTTCAAAGTCCCTTGATTGTAACACAGTCACTAGACAAATATGGGCTTATTGTGTTGAACGCAATATTTGGTTAAGTGCCACACACTTGCCAGGATGCGAGAACACTGAAGCAGATATAGAATCTCGGCAATTTAATAACCGCACTGAATGGAAGTTAGAGTCAAAGATGTACCATTTGATCACCGTGAGGTTTGGCCAGCCCTACCCTGTACATTGACCTGTTTGCATCACGTTTAAATAAACAACGTCCAGTCTACGCTTCCTGGAGACCTGATCCAGATGCAATGTTTCTTGACGTATTCTCTGCTAATTGGAATGATTTTTTCTTTTACGCATTCTCTCCCTTTAGCCTGATTGGGAGATGTCTGGAAAAAATTCAAGCAAACAAAGCAGAGGGAATACTGGTAATACCTTTCTGGACATTTCAAAGCTGGTACCCAAAACGTCTGAGACTACTAGTAGCCCCGCCATTGGTAATCAGCCACAAGGAAACACTGCTGACACTTCCAGGGTGCCGAAACTTCACCCACTGAGGAAAAAGTTGAATCTGTTAGCGTGTCATTTATGCAGCGACTCTATCAAAACAGAGGCGTTTCTGAGAAAGCAGCCAACATTGTCCTACGATCCTGGCACCAGACATCACAGAAGCAGTATGATGCACACATCAAGAAATGGCCAAGTATAAGTATGGCTGTGGATTTTTTGACAACCCTACAGTGTATATGAAGAAGGATTGAGTTACAGCAGTATAAACTCAGCAAGGTGTGCTCTGTCTACTATTTTAGACACTCCTGACTCAGTTCACCCAAGTTTTGGTGAGCACCCTAATGTTAAGAGGTTCATGAAAGGCATTTATTTTCCAAAGCAGGCCCCCACTTCCTCGTTATAGTAAAACATAGGATGTCAACTTGGTTCTCCAGTATATTGGCGCTATGGGCAACTCCCAGGATCTCTCACTGAAGGACTTGACTTTGAAACTTGTCATGTTAGTTGCATTAACCACAGCTCAGAGAGGACAGTCTCTACACCTTTTAGACACTTTAGGGATGGTTCGAGAGGAGCCTGCCTATACATTTATGCTCAACAGTAACTTAAAACAAAGCAAACCTGGCAGATCATCCTCTGATCTAATCATTAAGTTGACTGCTTATCCACATGACAATAATCTTTGTGTTGTTAGCACTTGTTCCGTGTACCTTGATAAAACCAAGTTGCTGCATGATAGTGAATCACGATTGTTTATAACCCATCAGAAGCCACATAGCTAGTAGAGACACAATCAGACATTGGATCCAGCAAATGATGTCTAGGGCAGGCATTGATGTTACAGTTTACAAGCCTCATAGTGTTAGATCAGCTGCTGCTTCTGAGGCTAAAGCTAATAACGCCTCCCTCATAGATATTATGAAAACTGCAGGTTGGGCCTCTGCTGCCACTTTTGCCAGGTTTTTTGACAGAAAGATTGAACCAGGCCGATCTTTTGCAACCAGTGTACTGAACTAAGTTCAAGTTGCTATTAAACTTGCTTCTTGCAATTTATTTGTGTTCTATCAGTTGCTTTGGAATCTCACGTGACTTTGTATTGCGCATGATCACGAGGCAGAATCAAAAATTAAACAAGACTTACCTTAAGTCAATGTTTGATTGAGATTCTGCCAAGTCATTAGTAGCACAAGAAGTCACGTGAGAAAGCACCATCTGCCCAAGTGGTCAGTCTTTAAAGCCTTGAGTGTGCTAATTAGGCAAGGTAAGTCTCGTTTAATTTTTGATTCATTTTCATTACGTGCTTATTTTATTCTGTTGATTCTGAAGCTGAAAGTCTATTCTGAACACATGTACACGTAATCTTATAGTTGAAATGTGCCAAAAACACTGATATACTGACATTTGTAACACACAAATACATGTCATATTACACCATCAAAATTAAAGCATTTTTTTAAACACCAGTTGAATCGGAACACAAATCCTTGATTTAGGTCACGTCAACATTGATTGATATTATTTTTTTTACTGAAACACGTATGGTGATGTGACTGCATGGTTAGATGGTTTTAGTTTAGTTTTGGCCATACGTACAACAGCGGGAAAAAGAAACCTCACCTACAACCTTTGAGTTCATGTATTCTACACTGACTTCAGCACCAACAAGACCAAACAGCAAGGGCTCAAAAACCTGCCACACAAGCGACATCACCATGGCAACAGGGGTCTGGAGAAGAAAGAAGAGATAGCAACATGAGGGAAGTACATTAATTTTTGTACCATCCCTAACTCTTTCAACAACTGGCAGCTCTGATTCTAAGTTATGCTCATTTACATTACAGTAATAGACAAATACCTCTCTGTATCAGGGTCCATAACTCGTCTGGAACCAATAAAGAAAACGATGGCTTAATTGGGAGTGATAGCTTTGAAATGGTTGACAATCCTATTCATTGTTGTAACTTGTCAATATAGGACATAAAATTCTTGCAGTCTTCATTGTGACAAAAATTGTCTGTAAATTTTGCAAGAGAATTGACCTGTAACGCCAATGAGTGATCATGGCTGTCACATGGGGGTAATTTCCCATCAGTAAGTTTTCCCTGACAAGTTCAGCTGCATTTGACAAGTTTTTTGTTCTTGTATGTTGTAAAAGAAAGGTATAATGATTGTTTTTTCTTTGACAAAGGCTGCTGCTTCAGTAATCAAAAGCTAGAAATTACCTGGGCCTACAGTGTAACTACCCCTAGTAACCATTGATTGCACATTCATGCAATGAGTAATCTTCCCTGTTGCAGGTTCACTACATCCACAAAGCAACAACTTCTTACAAAGTGGAAACAAAAATGTGACAAACGTCAGCCCTGAGTGCTTCCCAGTGCTCAATTAAAAGTCTGTAACTACTTTGAACTCGTACCTTTCCAGTGTTAGTCCACCCATAGGCTGCTACAGTCGACAAGGTTAATACACCAAGAGCACCCGCACCAGAAAACTTGGCCACATTACTGCCAAACACCGAAAGTAATGAAAAACAAAGCAGAATCACAAGTCTGTTGTGAGGTAGGTTGACCTGATGAGACAGGCAAAAATGCACATCAACATTTATTTCTTATTATGCCAGTACTTACTACAAGTGTACAAAACTATAAATACATTAGTAAACTATAATAAGAACTAAAAAGGAAGCAATTTTTGATGGCAGCTGATAAATGCCAGAAAGCAAAACACTCGAGAGATATGCAAGATAACACAGAAAACTCACAAGTTTCAAACTCTATACATATTGCCCAGCATGTGATGCAACATTAGTTTCCTTTTGTACTTTCCCTCTCTTCTGATATTTTTCCTTTTTTGTTTTTGTTTTTGCATTGGTTGCAAACTAATGATTTCAGCCCTGATCCTTTCTTGAACATCACAGAATAAACGACATTAACATGTACACAATGTTCTTCACTGGCAATTTTACAACAAAGGGTGATTAATTAATAAAACGATGAGTGGTATTTACATTCTCATTCCTATTGGGAATGAACCAGCACAGCACACCAGCGAGACATCCAACAGTAATACCAAGCACCAACTCAATCGGTCCTCTAAATATACTGAATATAAGATTACCTATTAATGAAGAATAACAATATATTAATCATTAATAGGATCATTAATGAGTATACTTGCTGTCAGTGCAATGGGTACATGTATTTAACTTAAGTTTGTTTCTGGGGTTAATTTTTGTGTTATTAATAATTGGTCAAGTACACGTGTACAATGTGCAATGTGAGTGAGGGTGAAGAGGAAGCCTTGTGAGCTTAATTTCCTCTTAGTTTCTTTACTATCAACCCTTGATACTTGAAAGCTTATATTGAGGTTCAAGTCAATTGAGCTGAGTGCATCTAGTGCTAAGACAAGAGAATAAAGAACTTTTGATGATTAGTTTTTAATATTTCACAGTCCTGTGGAGAGCTCAAAAACAAAATTGACAACAATGATAAAAACCAAAACAAGCAATGGTTTAATAAGCCCACACTTGGGTTTTGCCACAGATTCTGCAAATCCTGAGACCAAACATTCTGCCAAACCAGCCTCCCAGCCATTGCTGTACATGCTGTACCTGAATCAAATGCTATTCCTAGACAAACGCCAAATGCACTAATACAGAGAACATTGTCAAAGGAAGCAGCAGCCATGACTAGTGTGGGTATCCCTTTATTTACACCATAATGCTTTTCCTGTAGCTCCAACAAACATGGTATGACAACAGCAAGGGAAACTGCAGCTTGGACAAATCTGAATGAAGAAGATATGAAATACATGTATCTACTCAACATCAACCAGACAATAATAAAATTATTCTAGCATGCTGTGAGTACCGGGACCTTTGTTGTTCTAGAATTACTGACAAGCAGAATGAGTAATAAAAGTGAAAGTCCACCCGATTTCCTTTTCAGATGAATCTTGCAAAACTTTAATAGCTGCCTGATTTTTAAGTGAATGAGAGTTCACGATAAACTAAGAGGTCATCATTAATGTACAAGTACATGTACCTACATATACATGTATATGTAAATTTGGTTTATCACGGAGTTGATAATGTAAATTGACCACCGTACAGGGATTTGATTAGCTAATCGAATCCCGGTGGTCAATTTACATTTATCAACTCTATTGATAAACCAAATTTTTGTGCTTCACTCCCCCACCGATGCAGCACCACAGTTTCTTTAGAAACTAATCCCTTTTATACATGTACAATAGTATACACTTAATAGGATTAATTCTCAAGGTTTCCATTTGTTTGAAAAAACCTGAAAGTTAGCTGCAATTCCCTGTACATGTAGTTCATAATTATGCTTCATCTATATATGAGATCACTGAGTTCATGTTAGCTGCATCTAGTAAAGACCTGAATGCTATATAAAGGTTTTCAACAGTTAAATCAACAATTTCTACATCTCATAAAGGCAACACAATTAAGTGCAGTTAAGGGAAAGAATGGTTACTTACAGGGCCCCATCTGTTATTGAATTATCACAACACTCCCACTCAAAATAATGTGGTTTGAATGTTAAGGCAGCCCTTATCATGGGGAGAAGCATTGTGGAGGGACTAGCAAAGGGTGGAGGGTAGCAAGGGGGGATTGGGGGGGGGGGGTTGTCACGCACGAATTTTAAGAATATTCCCGCATCACATATACTTTTTGCAAACTTTCACGAGTCATGAATTGAAATGACCGTAAACCCCAGCTTTCACCTTGTCTTGCGTCAGAAACAAGGAGCCAAGTGACCAGAGTCATGTGGAAGTTGTTCATCGCCACAGATGCAATAATTGTACAGTGTAACTAGTTTTGACTGTCACTGCTTGTGTTTCATTAGGCAATGAGGCAGACTGGTTATGCTACCGCTGATGCGAGAGTATCTAGGGGGGTCTGGTTTTGAAATTTTAGTCCTCGGACTGATGTGATTTTCAGTATTCTGAGGGGCAAATCAAAGCCTGCTATTTATTTTAATGGCTGTAAATTCAAGTCAACTTTTGCGTTAGTTAGAAAGAATATGTGAAAAAGATCGACAGTTATCAATGGGCTTTCCAGTTTATATTTAGCTGTATATTTAAAAAACCTATGTTACAATACAATACAATACAATACTTTATTTAAACATGTAATGTCAAGGAGCTATACAAGCTCATTCAAAATACGTACAGAATGTACGTGTATTCCTAAAATATAAAAATTTACGTACGTTACAAAGTTAAAAATCTAAAACAAGAACACAAAGAATCATGTCATCTGAACAAACAATAAAATCAGAAAACCTAATAAAATACTGGTGAGATAAAATGCGCAAAAAGTTAAAAGTCTAATTTTCTCAGTTCACTCTTGAAATGGGCAACATTGTTGGCCAGTTTCACTCTTGAAGGCAGACTGTTCCAGAGCTGTGCACAGATGCAAGTAATGAATTCAGTGACTTGTGATTTCTTTTCCCCTCTTCAAGAGGAAAATGAAACTTTCCAGTCTAGTTGGACTGAGTGAACGATCCGTAAATGATTGTAAAAGAACTGACAACATGGCAAGAAGTGGATGGAAATGTCGCTAGACAGTGAGAATCACAAAATAACTGATAATCCAGAACTTTTCTTGCCGAATGGAAAGTCACCGGCTCAAGCAGATGTGATAATAAATGAGAAATTAATCCTGAAATGTTTCAAGATCCCTTAATGGTAACTCTGTGATGTTGACCTTTCGGGGGTGTGGTATCTAGAGTGCTTCACAATGCTTGACCGTTGGGTCTGTCTGAAAGTCTGTTATTCTCAGTCTGTTAATTTCAGACAATCTCGATGGTTTTCTAAGTGATGCAATAGGAAATTTTGACATTTTCACAAAACTAAAAAATATCAATTCATGAGTCCCGCATATCTCCAAAGACAAATCGCGCGTCATGCGCATTGTAAATTCACGAAGATTTCACTTATCTCTTTTAGTTCCTTTCACGTTTCACACACCAATTTTTGCCCTCATCACGCGTCACGTATAAACCCTTTGCTACCCTCATTGTATAATGACCCAGATAACAGCTGTGTGAGAGACCTGTGCCCACTGTGGCTCATATAAATAATGGCTCCACTGTACGGCAAAGAGACTACCAAGAAAACCCAATCAAGTAACCAGTCTAGTTATCTAGAGGAAAGAAACATGGTGCACTGATCACATCAAACTTACCCAAGCTGAAAGGCCCAAAGCCACTTCATGTCCAAGAGTAAATGCACAAGAATTGCAGTAGTCACTGCTTCTAATATACAAGGGAGGAAAGCCAATCGAGCAAGAGTGAACTTTAGCTTTCTTAGAGCAGAAGTGTTTAATCCAAGTCCAGATCGGATAAGTATCACAACCAAGGCCATGCTCCGCAGAGTCGAGGACCAGCGTTTGTCGATGTGACGAGCGACGTCGATTCCGCGCACATTACGAAGAAGAAATCCTGCCAATAGCATGCCTAGCAGTGGTGGGAGGTGTAAATATGGAATTCTACCCACTAGGAAACCACAAAGACTTGCTGAAACTATGACAATGTATATTCCAAAAATGTTTCCACCCGGTAAGGAATCATCGCCAATAATGGACCATAACACAGCCCACATTAATACAACAATCAATCCACGAGTTAAAACACGACCACAAAATGCACTTGGGGGAAGCGTGACTCCCGCCGTTATCAGATGGTCTTTGATCTTTCGGGCTTTGTTAGATTTACTCATTCCGTCCCCATTTCTAGTTTCATCTGATAGCAAGTCATTACCTACACTGACAGGTTTATCTGTAGACTCCATGAAATCCCGTTAACATCAACCACAGAGCTATAAAGCATAATAATTATTAAAATATACAAAAGGAATATACTCGTGAGTACCGTTGTCAACAGATGTTCATTTTTTCCAGGCGTCAATGTTTCCCAGTCCTAACCGTACAGCACTTGTTTTCACAGGCAACCCAGGCCCAGTCAATTTAGCCTCCCCACCTCCCCCTGTCAATGGGGACGCTCTTTTAGGAGGAGTGAACGGCTGGACTACTAGTTCTAATTGGAGCAAGGACGCAAGAAACCTGTTATTTTATTTTTTTACTTTTTATTTGAGGACCTTGAAATTTTCTTTCTCATTCACATCCTCTGTATTTAATTTTGATATTTGGACGATAAATTTTGGAATACTTTATCGTCAAATTTATGCACTACTACAATGTTTCCTGTCAAAACATAGGTAGAATATTTGCACAGGAAAGGCATGCTCCCAGCAGTTTTTATTGCATTGTACATTCATGGATTTTGTTCTTTCTTAAACTTCCAAATAAATTGCAACATCAAATCAGCTAAAAAACAGGTGCACAAATTTCTTTTCATTTTGTTAAAACTCCCTGTGTTCGTAAATCTGAACTCAGGCTTTGTTCAACTGCCTAATGAAATACTCTCACGACATGGCATGATACAAAATTACTGAAAATGTAATATTTCATAGCTTCAACTGCACTTGCAGATATTGCCAGTCTTTGAAATTAATCTTTTCGGCTCCTTTGTGAGGCTTAATATCTTTCTATTTTCTCTGTGTTCTTTGTTGTTGTCAGCCGGGTCTCCATTTTGCCGCAGCCTATTCAGCTCCTCTACATATAAGTCTTTGGCTACCTTCCTGAACAGCAAGTCCACGTTAAACCCCGACATTGCGCTGGTCTCCACGTAAGGGATTTGGAAAAGTTCTGCCACTGTGTTAGCGCACTCGTATGAAATCTAAACAAAGTAAACAGGAAATTAATTTATCATTCGAAATTAAATGGAGAAAACGTCATGAACTCATAGTCTCAGGGACTATGCAAATTAAGGACAAATGATCATTGTCTTAGGGAGGCAGCGTGGCCATGCGGTTAGGGCGCTGGACCTGTAATGCGCAAGTCCGAGTTCAAGTCCCGCTCTGGCCGCTAGTTGGAGAGGGTCACGCTAAGCTTGTAAATAGCCAACTGGTTTGCCTCCCACCAGTTGGGTTTCTTAACCCTGTGACGTTTATTTGATTTATCTATCTCAAGTTATTTAAGGTGGGATTTAAGGTGAATTGGAGCAAAATTTTAAGGAGTTTAAAAAAGTGATTAAAATGTACAAAAATGTTTTGAAACGCCACCAGACAGTTAGCACCCCATAAGGGCACTGAAGGCTGCTATGGAAGTGTTTTGGTTTCCATCTACTAATTTTCCACTGCAAATTCCAATTTTAAACCTTCATTAAATCTTCAATATTCCTTATTTCCCTAAATTTAACAAATCCTTTGAGAAAAATTATCTCTTCCCAAATAAGCCCAAAAATCACCCCAAAACTCGCAAAATGTCCCACAAACAGCTTCGTGGGATGAACATAGGGATTTTGGATTGCTTGAAATGTGAACGAGATATTAACGTCAAATCCATGTTAAGCGACGCAAAAAACGGTTTTTAAGTAATAAGTCCCGTCAACTAGCTAGAGCAGCTAAGTGCATGTCCACTATAAACAAAGCATTTACATTTTTCCACTTTTGGATACGTCTTTAGCACAGTGGAAACATCACATACGGGAAACCTTTGGTAACGGCACTCCAGCCGTTAGTACGTATGATACTCTTCAGCCCGGCCAAAGTTTTAGTAAGATGTACGGTACATATATAAACTCTGTCGACATAACCCTACAAAAACCTTCACGGCTTTTATGGTAATTAAATCATGATGCTGCCAGAAAGCACTTCGGATGATCTTCCTTAGTACAGTGAGAGTCTGTACTTCAAGGGAGGAGGTGCGCATGAGGCCAAAAAGCTCCCATTACCTTAAAAAAAGACCCCCCAAAAGGTCCAACGGCCCAATAGGTAGCCCCGCCCTCCTTTCCCCTCCCCCCCCCCCCCCGCCACCACCCAAGAATGGCCAATATTTCTAAGCATCAAAGACAATAATTACAAAACACTAAGAGAAAGCAAGACTTCATGCGTCCACCTATATTCATTCATGGCGCATCTGTCACAAAATTTTAGGCACACTGCAGTCATTCAATACAAGTTTGTGCAGGAGAACCAAAAACGGGAACGTGTTATCTCTATTTAGTATATTACAAAATGAAAGCTTTATACTTTCTGTTATACTACGACAAACTGTTTTCTGCTAATAATTAAATGTCTGATACACAAATACTTGTAAAACGATCCTGACGATTTTAATTAACCTCAAAACGTCAGATTGCCAAATCTTTCTATCAACTTGAATTCCTAAGCCCAAAAAGTTCCAATCCAAGCTACGAACTGAATTCAAACCCCAGAAAAGCTTTCGTCACTAATATAACTGTTTCTGTACTTTAAGGGCTTTGGGCATCAAGTTGGCCCTGCCAGGGAAAATTCCAACAAGCGACATCCCCAAAAAGTAGCTACAGAATAGAAAATGAAATCCCGACAGGCGACATCATTCCCGGCAAAATTCCGACAGTGGCATCAAGGCTGAGAATTAGCGATTTAAACACCGACACGGGAAATTTTAAAATTCAGACAAGCGACACGGGACCCTCCCCTGGCAGGGCCTCATCAAGTCCTCACGGGAATACAGTGAAGACACTCTTTCGGTTCACATTACCAAGAGTAAATACTTCCTCACCTGCCGTCTACTAGAGTTATCGACTTTGTTTCCAACAAGAATCATTAACGGTTTCTTCACTCGCCCACTGAGTCTTTCTTTTCTACCTAATTCAATCCAGTCCGGCACATTGTCCAAGGAACAACAGTCTGTCACGTCAAAGCATACTAAGATTACATGACAGTCACGCAGATAGGAAGGGATTAGACAGCGAAAACGTTCTTGACCAGCAGTATCCCAAATTTGTAAACGAACCCCGACGCCATCTGGAAATTCGAAAAGTTATGATTATTACTCCAAGCTATACTGTCGCGTGGACGCTCCGTAACTCTGGTGCTATGAAGGCTATTGATCATGAAGTGAGTCGTAGAGGAGGCTTAGGTTGTTTACCATTTACAACAACAACAACAAGAAGAAAAAAACTGCCAAAACCTATAGTGTAATTCACTTTTAAATACGCATTATGAAACCAAACAACCTTAAGTCTCAAAACTTACTTAGATAAAGCGTCTTGGTAAAAAAGTCTATTCCAATTGTTGGCTGATATTTGTCTTCAAAACCACTGTAAACAAACTTCCACACCAGAGCTGACTTCCCTACACCTTGGTCTCCCAACACGACTACCTTAAATTTGCTCACATTTTCAGTTTGGTAAACGGAGTCCAAACTTCCCCTTGATTGCATATTTTTCGCAATTGCTTTTACGAAGTCAGATTCCTTTTGTGACGTCATAATTGAACATTGCGCTTTAATTGCGTGCCCCATAACTAATGACGCGTGCTGTGATCAGTACATTTATCACAGTGATTTGCACAGAGCTTGTACCATGCATTACAAGTGCAATATAAAAAGGCAAACATATCATCACACTGTGGAATATTTCATTTGAGGTTGGTTTCTGACCAGAGGCATAAGGGTGTCTTTGATAGCATTTCAAAAGTAAACATAAAATCGGGCTCTATGCAGAATACCCTGGCTTCAGAGGCTTTTAGCCTGATATTCTTGGCTTCTGATATTTTTGAACTTCCAAACAATGGATGAAAAAGTTTGTTTTGGCTATCATTCTCGACTGGAACTTTGCAACCAGATATGTTTGACAGAGAAGCTTTATCTCCACTCAAAAAATTCGAAGTTAATTCGACGTTCGTTCAAAGTCGCTCAGATTTGGAACGACAAATAACAGAAGGATAAAGGAAAACTTTGTTTCAGGATGAATATTCCTGCATTTGAAAGAAAAAAGCTTTTGTAAATTATTCTCCAATATTTGCATTCCATCTGTTTACCGCCACATTGCTGTTAATAAGATTTTGACAGCTGGTATGAACACAAAAGCGGTGCCGGTGCCAAACTTTATACTGTCATTTGCCTTGTCTTGACGAAACTGCCACCATTATTGCGGTCGAAATTTCCCTTCTCCAGTAGTTTGGATTCTGGACACGGTACAGTTGTCGCAAAGAAGAGAAACCTTTAAGGAGCTAGGTCACCGTCTTTGTTTTTGAAAAATTTAGCCTCAGTTTTTCAAAAAGGTCATTTGTATTCCCTTTCAATCTTCTCCATCCTTCACCATCCTCGCCATATTTGCATTTATTCTTGTCTCTTTGGCGCTTATCTTACCTGATAAATGGTTATTTCACTGTTTCCCATTTATGTAAATGCATTTTTTGCTATTTCTCTAATACCCGGGATGTGCGGCCCGCCTCGTGAAACCCTTGCCCTATTTGAGACCAAAATCTGTGATTCATAAACCAATTTTGTGGGTGGGTATTTCATTTTAAAGCTTTAAATCTCTGAATTTTGATTTCGATTCCACTTAAATTTGGCAGGATCTTGGTGGATGATGGAATTACATCATGATTGTTGTTATATAGGCGGATCGTGATTTACGGTGATATTTTATGCTGCTCGAAGTTAGAACTAGGAAAATCAATGTTTGTGTCCGAGTTTTCTGATTGAGTAGCGCAGTAAAATAAATGGTTTTATAACAGAGGATAACCTCTTCTGTGTTGTGACAGAAGCAGATGTCTCAGTTTCAAGACTCTTTGAAAATTATTGGCTTCCATTGGAGTAAAACTGTATAACTTAGACTTCGAAGCTTCTGATCTTTTTAGTGAAGTTTGTTTTTGCAATTTTTTTTTCCGTCAGATCACAATGTAGGATGCTGAGTTTATATCCCTGATATACCAGATTCTGAGGTTCTATATCCGTGACAGCTCGTGATCAAAACTCGGACACAAAATTAAAGAATTTCCCCTCTCCGAAGATCGAAGGAGTCCGATTACGTATTCACAAATGTGCAAGAAGCTCATACTTGGAGATTTTGACCACACGTGCAATTACCAATAAGAATATAATGAATATAATGTAAAACCACAGGTAACCCAAGCTCGATATATGAGTATCTGTACTGTACTATATTACGCAATTGCAGAAATATAAGGACTTGTATGGGAAAACGGTTTTTCTCAAAATTAAAAAAAATTACGATTTCTATTTACGATTTTTTTCTTCTTTTCCCTCTATATATAGAGGAAAAAGAAGAGGAACCAAAAACCAACTAAATCAGTTAAATCGTTCTTGATCGACCCAGAATCCGTACCAGAGACAAAGAAACACAAGACTGAAGCAAGGTAAACTATTTTTTAATTTTAAATCGTAAATATAATTTTATGAATTTTGAGTAAAACCTTTTCCCCATACAAATCCTTATATTTCTACTCTTGCGTAATATAGTACAGTACAGATACTCATATATCAAGCTTGGGCTACCTGTTGTAAAACTTCCCATGAAAATTTTAACATGACCAGGATTGTTGAGTCGTGCTGCGACATAACTCCATCACAATTGAGAAGAAGGATAAAAATATACCGTAAAAGGTCTATTAACCCCCCCCCTGGGGGGTAGGGATTACTGAATTTCAGGGCTCATCAACGGGGGGCTTATTAGAGAGGGGAGCTTAATAGAGAGGAGGGTGGGGCTTATATCATACCTTAAACACGCTGTTTTCGTCTTGAAATAGTTTTTGTACCGGAAAACTCAAACAACTGCAGTGAAACTTTATTATTTAATAAAGAGCAGCAAACAGCATTATGCGTTTGAGTGTATATTTGTTTAAAAACAAACCCACTGGGCCACATGATGTGGATTTCGTAAGAGGGAATAGGAGGGCCTATTTACAAAATCTCGTGTCCCAAAGGAGGGTGGGGTGCTTATTAGAGATGGGAGGCTTATTACAAACACCGACTTCCAAACAGGGGGCTTATTAGAGAGGGGGGCTTAATAGAGACGGGGGCTTAATGGAGCTTTTACGGTACCTTTTCGGTGCTTTCATGATCGTGTCGCAGCAGTGTGAAAAATTACGCAAGTTTCCTCCGGAGCCACTGCCGGCTGCCATCGTGCCGAGCGCCCGCCAATTGAGCCAGCT
>JAEMWC010000244.1:410000-412500 GCA_016490735.1 Pachyseris speciosa | reverse complement strand
GCTTGGTAGCAGAGGTGTGTCAAGCCTCCAGAATTTTTCTAATACAAAAAGAGCCTTTGTCAATAACACTGGAATTATCAAAATCTATGCGATGGTCAAATGACCATGCATGTTTTGCAATTCTCCCTAATACATCTCAAGGGAAAAATGCCGAAATCAACAATGTCACTGATGCTCTACGAGCCAACAACTATCCCTCTTTCGTTATGTCTAACATCTTAAAGCAGAAATTTTCCAAACCGTCCACACATGCCATCCCCATGCCTGAAGAATTGGTTTGCATGTTTTTTAAATGGGCTACACCTCAAGAGAATCCTAACAATTTTGCTGTCCTTCCCTACATCAATGGTGTCACGCCACCACTAACTAGAATTCTTCGAAAACATGACATTCAAGTTGTAAATAACCCCTTCAAGACCTTGCAACAAGAATTTCCTTCTCCCAAATTCAGACCATCTATTGAACATCAACCGAACGTGATTTATAAAATACCCTGTGTCGATTGTGATGGGTGTTATGTAGGTGACACCGGCTGGTGTTTTGAAACCCGTAAGAAAGAACATATTAGGAATGTCAAAACATGTGCTGATGGATCAAACATTGCAAAACATGCATGGTCATTTGACCATCGCATAAATTTTGAGAATTTCAGTGTTATTGGCAAATGCTCTTTTCATATTAGAAAAACTTTGGGGGCTTGGCACACCTATGCTACCAAGCATGCTAACAATAATTCTAAGCCGATCCCAAACCAGTACAGAATTCTTTTTAAACAATAGTAATTGTTTAATTTACACATTTTTACCTTGCTTTTGTATTCTTATCATGTTTATCTCACCTTTTCTTGCATAATTTATATTTTATCATTTCGCGTTCCATTTTTATTCATCAAAGGCTGTAGATCGACAGCCAAAAGCTCATGTTCTTTTAAATTTTTTTTAGCCAGTGAATGTTTTTGTAGTAATTTCATTATGTCTCATCCTGGCTGTGCTTCAATCTTTAACTTAATTCAAAATTGCAAATGACCAAGATGACTTCAAAACATTGTATCTTTTTGCTAACTTTTGTTTTCAAATGGATTTCAAAATAATTGTTGTCTACTTTGAAAGTTGAAGGGATCTTGTAAAATGTAGGATAAGAATATAATTATGGCTTATGTTCTTTAAAGAAATAAGTCTTTCTCTATTTGTTGATCAGTAAATTATGAGATTCAATGTACAGTAGTTTGAGGCCAACTCCATTGTGCAAAATGCCCTATGGCCCTATTTATTGAATAATACAGTATTTAATTTTTCTGTTCTCGGTGGCACATACTTACCTGCTCCCTGTATGTATTAATTTTCAGTACATTGAAGAAATGATTGGTGAGAACACAGAAGGAGGTCCAAGCATTCTATTTTTAACTGCTATCTTCTTCTGCCTCAACTTCCTTGCTGCAACTCAAGACATTGCTGTAGATGGTTGGGCTCTTACAATGTTATCCAGAGAAAATGTTGGTTATGCGTCAACATGCAACACTGTGGGACAGACAGCAGGATATTTCATGGGGAATGTTGTTTTCCTGGCCTTAAGTTCTGCTGACTTTTGCAACAGGTATCTTAGAACTCAGCCTCAATCCACTGGAGTTGTCACTTTTTCTGGATTTTTCTATTTTTGGGGAATTGTATTCCTAGTTACCACAACATTAGTTGGATTGCTTAAGCGTGAAAAATCTGAGCAAGAACTTCATGGAGAGGAAGCTGTTGAGGGAATTGTAGATGGATACAAAACCTTGGTGAAAATTTTGCGCTGTCCAAGTATTATAAAATATATGGTTATCCTTCTCACTTTCAAGGTAGGCCTTGATATTTAACACCTGTTCATACTGTAACACATTATACATGTTCTTTGACAAATAACATGAATTTTCATGTACATATAGTAAACTGCAGTTAGGACTCTCATGTTGCTTTGTAAATAAAATGAACCTTCTACAACCAAGGTGATCAGTGATATTTAGGTTACATCAAGGGTATTGAGCTTAACTGTACAGTGCAATGTACTTTTATATACTGTACTAGCAGTCATACCTCAGAAAAGATTGGGTTTGAAATGATGCTACACGAGTGCTTACAGTGTATACATGTGATTGTTTGGCGGAAGGAGCAGCAAGGAAAACAGTTACATAACAGGAAATTTTTCTTTTTGCCAGTCTGTAAAGTGTGAGATTGAAGGAGATAAGGAATTAATCATATACGAAGGCGCAGAGCAGCTTTCATATTTCAGCATTTTTTTTATAGTTGCAGTAGCATCCCCCTAAATAATCTTTCAGTGGCTTGTTTGGTGACTAAATCCCTGAGTCAACACTCTTTTCCAGAGTTTGCTATTATGGGTTATGGCTTACGGCCCATAATGTCTAGGCTACATGTAGTACTTGAAGTAGTACAATATAGTAGTGGCAATTGTTGTAATTTTTAAAAATCTCATGATTTCGTTAGTCTTCCCTTGATCTCACCTAACA
>JAEMWC010000244.1:360000-402500 GCA_016490735.1 Pachyseris speciosa | reverse complement strand
CTGACTATGTTGAAAAACAGAATTCATCGAAGTTCTAAATTCAGTTAACCATTACCGTTCTCAGGGCTCGAAATTGCGACTCACTGGTCGCCAATGCGACCAAAAATTGAGCACTGGCGACTCGCGTTTTGTCCGATAACTAAAGAAAACCACGACACAACTTTTGGTTTTAAATCTTTATATTAGGAAATCAATCGGATATGGAAGCTAGTATACAACTCACCTTTCCGTCCCCAGTAAAATAATGTCTGAATATTACAAGATAATCGAAAAAATTGAATGTATTTCGACACGTCGATACTGCGTTCACGGCGCGCCATATTGTTTCAGCGGCTTCTTCCGAAACTGGGATCGCAGGCGCACTTCAACACCATGTGCTTTTCATTTGCCGCAAAAATGACGGCAGATACAAATCAGTTGAAGGAATTACGTGAGTTTTTACGTGCGGGGAATAAAGATTCAGCCAAAAGGTTAATCCAAACTTTGAATCCTTCATCAGTTGTTGATGTATGGAAAGTGGATTTCACCAAACTGCTGAAGGATATCCTAGGAACTAGAGTTATAAGTTTATCAAGTAAGTTATGTTGAATTGGGCTTTAGCCTCAGACAAAAGGAAAATTGCTGCATGTTTTTTTTAAGAGATGCCCAAAAAGTAGAATAATGTGTACCGTACAAGGTAATATTTTAGTTGTTGTACGCAAATATCTTTTAAAGGCTAGAAGATTTATTGTCATATATAATTATAAAATGGGATTATAAAATTATATGGGACCCTCACCAAGAGAACGGTACCCTTAACGGTCGTAGGGTAGTTTGGAGAACATGTCCCTGCCGGTTGGAAGGCGGACACTTGCAAAACTGACTGAAACAGGGTGGTTAATAATTGGATATAACTATCACTACTATAGAAAAAGTACCTGAGTGAATAGTTCTTAACGTTTCTTTATACTTTAACGTAAGGAGATAGCGATTCAATTCAAGTGGTGCTTCCGTAACTCCCGCAATATTTTATTTTTATTTTCCTTAAACGTTCTGTCTAAAATGAAACGAAGACCTAAAAACTGCACCAAGCACATTTTTGTTTCCTCCCGGTCGGACACTGGTACGAGCAATGTGGTTGTGTATGGGCCTGGGCCTTGGCCAAGCATGGCGTTGTTTGTCGGCAGCGAAAGGCATTGAGGAAAGCAAGTCGAAAATAAAGAACGGCATTTCGAATACGTAGCAAAGGGAAAATACGCAAGGGCCCGTGTTTGTCTCACAATGAAAACCACGGACTTAAAACTTTTTATGCTTCGCTTTATTTAAAATGACTGTGGAGACAACCATCACCTTCGGACCAGAGACATATCACCTGAGAACAACGGTAGCTTTATAAGTGTTACTCGTGTTGTTTCTAATTGTTTTCACTCTTAAATTGTGACTTTTCTTGCATGCAAAGTAACCTATAAAATCGTGTTCTTGTGTAAGTTATATATAAAATATATATAAAAGTTGGCGACCAAAATTTACGATCTGGCGACCAAAACTTTTCCGTTAGTCGCCAGCTGGCTCCCGAACGAAAAAGTTAATTTCGAACCCTGGTTCTCTTGAATTCATCAAAATCCTGAATCATTAGAACTTCTGAATTCATCGGACCTCTGAATTCATCGAAATACTGAATTCTTCGAACTTTCTGAATTCATCGAAATACAAAACCCACCCCTCAAACCAGTCTGTCGCGTCCATCGAAGCCCCACAAACCCTTGCGAAGGGATTACCTTGCGCGCGAAGGTCATTCTGTAATCTTACCGGGCATAAAGTATCAGTCAATTCCAAAAGCGCCCATACCTCGGGTATTTGATCCGAAATTTGTCCCGCACGGTGGGGCATTTGACTGTCGGCTAAACATTGGTTGACGGTCGCCAGCTAAAGGGTTTCGCGCATCTTTCGCGCCCAAATTCATTCATTCACCACGGGAGCCGCTTCGCTCCCTTCGCTTCAAGATTCAGCGTAGTTTTTCCGTTGTTTGATAAATGTACAGTTGATATGCCTTTATTCAATTTTTGAGTGCCGACAAATTAAAAAGAGACCTGAAAAGAGTTTTGGCGCACAAAGGTAAGCGATTTTAGAAAAAAAAAAAAAGATTATGAACGGGGAGCGTGCCAAAATGCAACGAGTGATTTGCTATAGATTTACACTTGATTTTCCCCTTTTGAGGCCCCGACGGTGGGGCATTTCACCATCTAAACTGGAAACACAGCGGGGCATTTGCTCAAATGTTTTCAAAAAAGTCAAATGCGCGGATGTTTGCCCCGGGGGCGGGGGATGGGCGCTTTTGGAATTGACTGATACATAAGTTTATATGCCACACATATGATGGAAAATATACTGCGAGATTGAGCAGAGAGGCTATTATCTCAGCAGTAAATGGTCTCGCTGGTACCTTGACATCCTGTAACTTCGCATCACACGGATGCAATAGTGTTCAATGTTCAATCTCAACAGCAGGGTTCGACAACAACTACTGCAACAACTAAAACTGTTATGTTGCGTCAACATAGAAGACCACCGAAGAATTTTCGGTTATCGGCCTCCGTTTAGGGCAATAAGGTGACCAGTGCAGATGGCAGAGCGACACGAGATCTTGCAAGACCTGATTTTTTGCCCCAAAACACAGTTCACCCCACAAAACTTGTGCTATCTTTGACATAGCGATCTCATAGTCGATCATGTATCGGCAGCTGTTCTTGCGGAACGTCGATTTTCGGTCTTCCTGTCACACCGCTAGGACCTGCACTGGAATGAAAAACATGGTTAGTTCCATTCTCTTCGACACTTTCTAACAAAACTATCGCAGCCGATATAGACTACATGACTGTTGAACCTCCCAGATTGTACTACGGTTTATCCGCTGCAATCGGAAGGTCGCAAGGTCCACAGTGTCTACATTCCCAGCATATTGCAATCCTCTTGAAAGATCTGAAAGATACTTTCTAAAGCCTCGTCTACACGAGCAATTTTTATGTGACAACTTTTATGCGGCAATTTTTATTTGCCCGTGTAGACGAGGGAAACTGGCCAATTTTTATGTGACAAATATATTTGCTGAGAAGCTCATGGTAAAAAAGAACGTGGAATGATTAAATTCAGTTAGGTTATCTCGAGAACGTGAGCGCATAACGCTACATTTGCCCAAGGGGTACTCCTTATAATGGCCTATACGGGGAGGCTCCACCCGGAAGGGGTACCTTTTCACCCTTCAGCCGGTATATTAAAGGGCAGGGATTTCACGAGTCAAAGTATATGAAATGGTAGGGAAATCTGTCATTTTGGTATTTAAAAGGGCTTCATTAAAATATTTCGAACACACATACCTTATGACTGTACTGTTCCAGTGGAAGGTATACTAAAGGGGTACCATTTGTCAATGGAAGGGTACCTTTTCTGTCAAAAATGGTATATAAAAGGGTAAGGGGTCGGACCTCGGGGCAAAGCCTTCCCGCATTAAATTGTTTTAATACACCCTCCGCCTCCCCCGGGAAGTTTGGCTTTCTTTAGTGACGCCGTTCATATTAATTTAGTCCCTGGGTAGTTCGTCAGCATTTTCACATTTTCCAAGTTAAAAAAATTGAAATGACCGCGAAAGAGATACCGAAAAACGAGAAGTTAGATTTTGAAACGACGTTTTTGTTGAAGTCGCCATCCTCGTTGCAACAGCTCCCTGTTGAGGCAATAACGAACCCTCGCAAGGGTTTGTGGGGCTTCGATGGACGCGACAGATTGGTTCGAGGGGTTGGTTCAATTCAGAGGTCCGATGAATTCAGAAGTTCGAATAATTCAGGATTTTGATGAATTCAAGAGAACGGGATTCTATTTTTCAACGAATTCAGCATTTCAATGAATTCAAGAGTTCTATGAATTCAGCATTTCAGTGAATTCAAGAGTTCGATGAATTTGAAATTCGATGCATTCAGGATTTCGATGAACTCAAGAGTTCGATGAATTCAAACTTTACAAATTTATTGAAAGTATTCGTATACTTATGTAGACGAAATAAAGGATTCACAGAGAATTGACAAGTTTGAATTTTGAACCCGATACAGCGCCATATATCTACAGGGATTGCATACTGGTTTTTAAGTGTTTAAGGGGTGTTACCGGTGCGATGCTCTAACCAACTGAGCTATGAAGCCACTGACGTTAGGAGCAGGTCAATTGTCAGTTCACCTGCTCCGAATATGATGACCTGCTCCCAAAGTCAGTGGCTTCATAGCTCAGTTGGTTAGAGCATCGCACCGGTGTCTCGAGGTCACGGGTTCAAACCCCGTTGAAGTCCTGAATTTTTTTTTCAGGCTTCTTTTCGCAAATGCATAAATTGCGCCCACAACTGCGAGGATCATTCTTCATTTGAAAAGACTGATAGTAACGCACCACTCACTACCTACAATCTCCACAGCCAATAACATCACGGCTTAAAGTGCACATGAATTGAGATTTCAAAGCCAGTTTTCTTTCTCCAATATGAAAATAGGTGTTTTAGAAATACTTTGAGGGGAAAATAAATTACTAAAAGTAGCAGGAGCTTATTTCGAAATGCGGCGAAAGTTGAACCTTTCTCACTAAAATTGGACAAGAACCTGGGGTCTGGTGAATAGTCGTGACGCAATTCGTGTGTACTCAGTCGAGTCAGGAGCCCATGAGTCGTCAGTTTTTGTGAGTTCCGTAGAACAAAAATGTCGGAGAACTACCAAGATTCACTATCGAGGCCGAAAGCTGCGTAAAACTTTCCAGGTATACGTTTACGCTTTTTCGTCTTCTCCGCCATGTTTCACGCCCGAATATAGACACGAATGACGTCACAGAGACCTTTTGGCCATGTGCAAAATGTCTCAAATTTCAGGCCACGGGGGAAATTCTGGAACCCCTACAAATAGCAAAAAGGAGCGAAACGACTAAAAATGAAATATGAGGAATATTAGCTATGTTAATCCTTTGTGTACCAAGTGGGTGCTATTTATTTTACCAGATTTTGGGCAATAAATAGTCTGGGACTCTTAACGTCTTCAAATATAGAGTCATTATGAAAATATCTGCTGTCTTGAAATACTGGGGACTCAGGTTAAGTATCACGTGATGCACTTGGGTTGCTGTTTTTTATCGAGTGAGCGGAATCGCTGAATTTAGTGCGATCGTCAGTTTTAGAGTGGTTTTCTGAGCCATTTTCCACTGCAGAAGCCCTAATGCTGGCATCTAACCTAGAATGTGGGTAGAGGTGAGCCTTTGAAAGAAACCAGAGGTGAGAAGTGGTTTCATGTTTACGGAGATGCCAAAGTTGTTTTGATTTAAACATGGCCTCTCAAATAATGAAGCTGTCTCTCTAGCAGTTCTCCAGTGGATTCCAGGATCTAACAAGGCAAATTGGTCTAGTTTTGACCGCTAAAAAAACTCATGGGTGCAATATTTTGCTGGTAGTACTGGGTGGCTCCGCACTTATGAAAAAACTATGAAATGAGCCGAAGGAGAGTTCTATGCTCGCGGCGTGGTTGAATCTTCCCAGAATTCCTCTCGGTCATGAACGAGGCAAGTTAAGACACACGAGATTGGCTCTCAGAAACAGGCTAAAGCGTGGCTGGCACAAAATGTGAGAGGAAATTTTCATGGCAGATACCAAGGGGAGAACTTGAGGTTTGTTGTAAATGTAGAATTTTGGTTTTTGAGGAAAGTTTTGGATTAAAAACTGCACGTCAAAAAAGTACAATTTTTGGTGTCATTCTTCGGCCGAAAAATTAGTATTCTGGACTTTGTTGCCAAACGAATAGTGTCATACAGCAGAAATCAGGAGTTTTAGGCAATCTCTTAGCTGTGGAAATGAGAGACACACCCGTTGGCGCAATCCACTTGTTATCATGACTTGGTGATTAAAGCTAAACAAGAAGGAAATCAAAGCAAGAGTGGTGTATTTATGTAGACATATATGTCCAGCTGGTACGTTAAGGGTTAAAACGTAAAAAAATGTGATAGTTAACGTTTGATTCATGTACACTTTAACTGACAGGCGACCAATGACGTCACGGCTTTGTTGACAAATTGCGTTAATGGTTGTAGAATTTGTACCATCTCCTGAGGTTACACAAATCACTTGACGCTGTTGATGACTATACCACTCATGCTGTCGAAACATCAATCAATGTCATCAGAAACAGTCCTTTTCTTCTCAGGACTGCACTCACCTGGACAACCGTGCTTCACCGGATGCATGTTTCGGCTTTTGTTGCACCGGGATAAAGGACTGAAAAGCTAGGAAAGATGTCTTCCCTCCAAAACTATTGCACGACCAACGCGAAATCAACCTCTTGGTCTTGTACCAAAAATAAGATAAAATGAATCAATAGCGCGTGATACATTTATTTTTCAGCAGCTATTCATAACTACTACTCGTCGTCGTGTGGCACGGTTATTTAAAGAAATTGGTAGCGGGATAAAATCTTCTTTGCGTAGTTCCAGTGTCACGGAAACTGTTCACCTGGGCCCAATTGTTCAAAGCACGATTAAACTAATTCCGGTTAGAGTGAAATTTGAGTCCAGTTTAATTACTGTTCAATTAAAAAAAAAAACATTTCCAAAAGATTTTCACTCTTACGTTTTGACTGGAATTTAACTTTACTGTGAGCGTAAAATTGGATTTACCAGGGACGTCGCCAGGATTTTTCCACAGGTACGCACACTTTTCCAAATCTTCATTTTTATTTCCCCATTGCCAGTTTCCGCGCAGCAAGTTTGCAACTGGGGGTGGGGGGCCGCTTCGAACGTGTTATCGTGAGTCAACTGTAGGGGGATCAGGAGGGCATGCTCCCCCGAAAAAAATTTAAATTGAAGTCCTCTGAAATGGCTGGAAATACATTTAAAACTAACTGGTGTGGTGAAACTGATATATTTTCAGAAACAAAAAAGAGGTGGGGGGGGGGGGGGGGTAAAGCCCCCCAGCCCCTCCCCCTGCGCGGTGCCTGATGTCTCCAACCTTTTACACGTGCCACCCCAGATCTGTGCTGCTTGGGTTGTCTGCTGCCCATTTGTAGTCTCTGGTCCTTCAGTAGTAGTGGTGCTTAATTAGTCTTTAGCCCTTAGGTAGGTTTATAGTCTTTAAGTTGACCCTGCATGGTCTATCGGTTGCTGGGGCCTTTATGTGTCTGTGGACCTGTGGCTGTCGGTGGCACCTGTGCTGTTTGTAGCACTTGGATGGTGTGTGACTTTTGTATAGATTGCATAAGATGAAGAACTTTTGAATCCTGATTTGCGTTTGGCGTTGTTCAAACTTGCTTCTGTCATTTGAGTGCAGAGTGTTGTCCTTAACCTTAATATGGCCCTTTGGATGTCTGTAGACAGCTTCCTAAGGGGCAATAATAATAGACGAATAGCATTTCATAACACAAAGGACATGCAGATATTAAAACTGTATAGAGTTAACACATGATTTTCGTCTTTTTATGCATGTTTGGAACGAATTATTTTTATCAATGTCCATGTCTGTACCCAAACCTGTAATGGCGATAATCGATACATTTTTTTTCGGCGTTTATTGATGTTGTGGAATGGTAACGATAGCAAGCCAGGATCACTTCAAACAAGCGTTATCAAGAGAAGAAGAAGAAGAAGAAGAAGAAGAAGAAGAAGAAGAAGAAGAAGAAGTGTCTATTAATAACAAAAGTGGAGGAATGTGGTAAATACTCAGTGGAACAATCTTCTTTCATCACGTTTCAGTAAACACTATTCCTTAGACTCGTTTACTCTCAAATATGCGGTCTAAACCACATGCTTATAATTTAGATATAACATCACCATCATCATCGTCGTCATCGTCGACTTGGGTCCGGGTAGTATGCAGTTCTTGGATACTCTGTAGTGCTTGAGTAGTCTGTAGTCCTTAGGTGGTCTGTGGTGATTGGGGTGTACTTGGTACTTGTGCAGTCTGTAGTTCTTGAATAGTCTAGTCGTTGGGTTGTCTGTATTGCTTGGATCGTCTGTAGTGCTTGGAGTTTACTTGATACTTGAGTAGTCTGTAGTCCTTTAGTATTCTGTAGTCCCTGGGTAGTCTGTAGTGCTTGGGTTGTCTGTGGTGCTTGGGGTTTACTTGATACTTGTGTAGGCTGCGGTTTTTGAGTCGTCTGTAGTCCTTTGGTAGACTGTAGGGCTTGGGTATTCTGTGCTGCTTGGGTTGTCTGTTGCCCATCGGAAGCCTCAGGTCCGTCAGTAGCTTGTGGCGATAGATTAGTCTGTGGCCTTTGGATAGTTTGTAGTTGTTGGGTTGACTCTAGGCTCTCGGTTGTTTGTTGCCCTTTTGTTGTCTGGGGTGCTTGGGTTGTCTGTGGACCTGCCGTGGTCAGTGGCCCTTGACTGTGTGTAGCGGAGTTTGACTCTTCAGTTGTCTTTTGCGCTGTTGTTGTCTCTATCTTTTGGGTGATCAGTGGTCCTTGAAGTGGATATGGCCCCTCTGTGGTCTCTAATCCGCTTGCTAAGGCAGAGCAAAAACAGATAATTAGAATTTCATAACAACAACTACGTGTTGAGTACGCCTCGCAGTGGAGTTAAAGAATGCGTTGCGTTAATGATTGCTGTCGATGTAGCTTATTAATATTCACGCATTCAAGAAAAGTGCATGTTTTTACACCAGAACTGTAATAGTAATAATTTGCTTCTATATGTACGGAAAACTTTGAGAGGTCCAGTCACATTAAGGTGTTAATTAAAATTGTTTTTTTTTTTTTAAAACAATCAGGACAACAAGCATCACTTCTGATGAAATTTCCATGAATAGTCATTGCTCTTTTGCCTTCCTTGTTCCAAATTATAAACAACAAAATAGAGTTATCCGAGTTAACTGTACCTTGAAGTCTCAAGCATCGGTACCCATTATCAGTGTATCCATTTTGACAAGTTAAATCTTGAGGGCAAGGATTGCTCAAACAAGCGTTCTAAGCAGGAAGAAAAAATAAATCAAAGAATTCCAAGATCTTGAAATAAAAAACATTAACCAAGAATGACAATTAAACTAGAGCAGCGATACTTGGATACCTGGAGAAACAGTCTCCCTTTATCTATTTTCAGCAAACACTACCTTTTGAACTCTTTCAAATCTCAAATACGCGGTCTATTTCAAAATCTCTTAAGTTAGGTGTATCACCACCACCACACCACCACCACCATCATCATCATCATCATCATCATCATTATCATCATTATCATCATAACAATTACAAGAAATTTTCTTTTATTTAAAGGATTTCATCCACTAATTCAAAAACGATTTTAGATGAATTTGTAAGCGTTCCAGCAGTTCAGTTATTCTCTCGTTACAAATTTGCCGCAACTGACATCATAAAGTCAAACAAACGGTTTGTCGTCATTTGCAAATATCGCTTGTTCAGACTTTCAGATCAGGTTAATTCTTCTCACAATTTAACCCTTTTAGTCTACAGTGTCACAAATAGATGTGCCATGCATTATTAACTGCCAGTTAAAAAAGTGCATTCTTCTTACATTTCTCAATCGTTGTTGCAATTCTCAGTGTATTTCTTTTCACTAAGGCGTGTGATAAGAGAACTGCTATTAAGGAAAATGCCATGATGCCGCGCTTCCAAGGTTTCTTGTTTGCATATACCGCAAAATAAATTAAATCAAGACACTTTATTCTCATAATGCCTCTCTTCACTCATATGTATAAATGGTATCGATGAACAACGCTGGGGGTTGACCCTGGATGGACTAGCAGTGTAGGAATACTCCCAGTCGCTTCATGCTAAGGCATCACTAACCAGGATAAGCTCCAAATTTGCCTGCTGATAGAGATACCAAAGTCAGCAAATCCCCATATCCACATATAGAAACGATAATGGCGATTAGAATAAGCTCCTGTTAATAGTAATGCTTCGTCCAGAACGAGTAGTTCACAAGCCGATAACAAGTTGTCCACACTTCCTTCTTCGCTGTTTCTCCAAATCACTTGAATCACTATTGTCGCTGTAATCATCCAACTGATCAAACGGGTGGTCATCGAAGTCTTTTGGGCTTCAATGCTTCAAATCAGAGGTCACTACGGGTCACTACAGCATCCGACTAATGCCAGAGCACGTGGATTACTGGCCAATATTTTGATTTCCAGTCTTTCCAGGGTTGTCATGTCTATAGGCGTACGCGACAAAATATCACGTTGTGTCTTAGTGGTGTTTATGTTATGTCATTAGTGGTCAATTTTATGACTTATTTATTTTATGTCCTGTCAAAACCTAACCAAAGCCGTTCAAAAACAATACCTACAATTTCAAAACGATAAATTAGTCAGAGATTCATCACGCAAAACAAAACGGTTCACAGATCACGTTTAATTCAACTCTTCATTCACGGGTCACGTTTACCGTAAAAGCTCTATTAGTACCCCCCCCCCCTCCCCTCCATTAACCCCTCTCTCTAGTAAGCCCCCCGTTTGGAAGTCGTTTTTTGTAATAAGCCCCCCCCCCTCTAATAACTCCCCCCCTTTTGGGACATGAGATTTTGTAATGAGCCCCTCCTATTCCCTCTTACGAAATCCACTTCAGCAGCACAATTGGTTTATTTTTAAACAAATATACATTCAAACACATAATACTGTTTCTTGCTCTTTATTAAATAATCAAGTCTCACAGGAGTTGTTCAAGTTTGGTAGGAAAACTATTATCAGACAAAAACGGCGTGTTTGAGATTTCAAATAAGCCTCCCCCCACCCCCCACCCTCTCTATTAAGCCCTACTCTCTAATCAGCCTTCCGTCAATGAGGCCTGAAATTAAATAAGCCCCCTCCCCCCCCCCCCCCACCCTCCGGGGGCTTAATACAGCTTTTACGGTGAATGAAAAATTCGTTCACGTGGACATGAAAAGATCTTACCATATTTAATCACGAATCACAAATAAAAATACTTTAAAATCACGATTCACGAGAAAATAATTGCCCAATCACGCTTCATGTAAAAAGTGTAGTGGGCCTCTCTGAAGTGCATTGCTGAAAGTGCCAGTTTGCCAGGTTTAATAGATTGAAATCTGTTTTTTTTCTTTGCGTTTTCTCGGTCGCAAGAGGCGAAAAAGAACTTGGCTAATATTCAGCCATCTTGACCTCACTCTTGGTTAAAAAGCATGTATATCTTGTATGAATATTGAAAACGTGGCAACAAGGTAAAATCATTTTTACTAAGAGGGTGATCTGTAGATATGAAGTCAAGATCTGTCATTCTCCTGAATTAACTCAGAATACAGCTTGGGAATATAAGCCATTGAAACTGTGAGACAGACATCAGGGAGCCTTGTTAGTTAGCATAAGATCATTTTGTATGCGGATGCAAACTATACCAAACTTGATTTGATGGTAAGTACATTGTATATGTACATGACAACGTGATTAGGATTCAAAGGGCAAAGTCTTTCCTTTATTCGTGTGACACTAACCTCGAATGATTGATACAGGGATCCAAATTTACGCTTCAGGTCATTTGGGTGCATTTGGTGATCAGAGCTGCTCAATTCACACGTCATCGTCCCATGCTCGGGTGACGAAACAGTGTTATAAGACATACAGTCAGCTTCGATATAGCAGTTTACTTCACAAGCGTCTTCTCTCTGCACAGTGATGCTCTTGAACACATGGCCCTGTAGGTAATATCCTTTCATCGCTTGATGGAAACGCAGTGTACGACAGTCTCCTAGAAAGAAGAGACTGAATTGAAACCATATCGTAATTATTCTTATATAGCATCTACATTGTGTTGACCGTAAATTTTTGTTTTGGCAAGGGAAGTTCCCTCATGTCGTTGAATTTGGTGTCCTCAATTAGTTTTGAAAAGCTAAATACCGTTGACACTCAAATAAAGTCATACTACCAACAGCAAAGCATATATTTTCAATTTACATTGAGCCTCGATCCAGGACTCCTAGGTGGTGGCTATGATTTTAAGATCTTAAGGTACGAAAAGGGCTAAAGCGCTTTTAAAAAAAGCTATTTCAATATTTTACAATCACAGCTACCTAGGTGGCTCAGTGTGAATAAAATGCGAATTTTTGGAAAAGAAACAAACAAACGTTTTTGAGTCCAAACTACTTTCAGATGAATAGGCGGATCAAAAACAAAACGTTGCAAGAAAACGAAGTATGAATATGTGAATGATCATCGCAGTTATGAACACTACTTAAACAGTGGTGAAAATAAAGCCTCAAAAAATTCAGGCTCGTGCGGGAATCGAACCCATGACCTCTGCGATACCGGTGCAATGCTCTACCAACTGAGCTAACAAGCCAACTGGGAGCTGGTCGATTTGTTGATTCGTAACCCGTGAGTGCGCATGAGAATGATATTCTTTCTCCCAAGAACAAAGAATGATGCGTGTTTGTTCGATATTCTTGGAGAAGATGGATAAATTAGACAAGTAACAAACACATTTCGTAGTAATTAGAAAAATTACTGAGCAATTAGACCAAGTGTTGTACGAACCTAAATATTCAGAGCGGTCAACAGGAATTGACCGCAGTTCAAAACCACAAAACAACAAAATATTGTAAGAAAATAAAGCACGATGCGCATGTTTCTTCGTTGATTTTTAGAGATGGTGACGAAATTAGCTAGACAAGTAACAAACATATCTCGTAGTACGTTAGAAAAATTGCTAAGTCGTATTCACATAAAATGCCCGTAGAAAAGACCAAGTAAACTACGAGCCTGACAATTTAGAACAGTCATTGTAAGAAAAGAAAGCACGATGCGCATGTTTCTCAGATGATTTTAGAGATTGTGGAGAAATTACATATAGTCAAGTGTATTAAAACAGATATCTCAAAGTATGCTAGAAAAATCATAAAATGTCTGTACAAAAGATAAAGGGCCTTCGACATATTCACTTGGTCCCCGCTTAACGTCAACTAGCCGTTTAGGTTAGACACCCCCATCCCCCCCTCCCCCCTCCCCCCCACCCCTTAAGGAGGTGTTAGCAATTAAAGACCATTTTTCTCCAAAATCAAACTCATTCAGAATAAACCACCATCATGCAATTCGTTGCCATGAATGATCACAAACACAAAGATTTTTTAGTCCCTGGTTGCCATGGCAATAGAACAAGCTTTTGTAAGATCTCTTTAAAAGTGCTTGTTTTTTAAACATAAATGAACAAAAACACTTACTCATTGTGGCAAGAAACAACTTTTTGCAGGTTGTGCTCTTATAGACCTAGGTGCTGAACCTAAACTTGTAGACATAGCTTATTTGCAGAGAGAAAAATCGTCAGTTTCATCTTGTCAAAAAGGGTGATTTTTGCCTATATCTTCCATCAATCTTTCCCCTTTTATGCAAGAAAAAATTAACGAATTGGCTTTATTTTGGTTCAATTCCTACAGGGTTGATCTACCTCGAATTTGAGCTCTAAAAATCTGGTAAAAGTAAAAGCATGGAAAGAAATAGTGTTTGCAATTTACAAATTCAATGCCAGTTTCAAATTTTAAACCTGCATACGGTCAAGAAAAAAAATTGCCGTGGTCAGGTTTTGCCATCTAGCTTTTCCAGCAATAACGGTGCAAAAGTGCTTTTTCACATGAAGAAAAGGAAAAACTGAACCAGGCATGACAATGGATTTATCGAGCAAAGTCATAGCATAGATATGGAATGAAAGCAACATATCAGCTTCCAAAATAGTGCAAGCATGAAATAAAAATCTTACCTTGCAAACGAGCAGTCTGAACAAATCTTTTTCCAACTGAATCATTTATTCAAAAAGTAAACATTACAAAACACTTCTTCTGCTTCCAAATAAAAGAGGAAGTTTGGAAAAAATAATAACGGTGCAAAAGTGCTTTTTCACATGAAGAAAAGGAAAAACTGAACCAGGCATGACAATGGATTTATCGAGCAAAGTCATAGCATAGATATGGAATGAAAGCAACATATCAGCTTCCAAAATAGTGCAAGCATGAAATAAAAATCTTACCTTGCAAACGAGCAGTCTGAACAAATCTTTTTCCAACTGAATCATTTATTCAAAAAGTAAACATTACAAAACACTTCTTCTGCTTCCAAATAAAAGAGGAAGTTTGGAAAAAAAAAGCAAACAAGAGCTCAATCTGCAAAAAGCAAGCAGCCAAACAGCAGGAATCTGATTCTGTTGCATTCTGGGAAATTCCACATATCTTTAAGCGGGAAAGGCTACCCCAAATAATTTACTTTTTGCTTCTCTGGTCTCTGACAAGGCTTCATTCCTGCATCAACGGTTGTCCAGACACCTTCAACTTTCAAAGAAACTTCCACGAGAGAAGATTGAAGACTGGTGACACAAAGTTCATTTACTTTTAGCCCCCTTGTCTATGAAAAACAAACTGTCAGCAGTTTGAAGCGAGCGTTCGAACAACGTTTGTTGCATTCACAGTGCCAATAAGCAATTCTTTAAAACTGGAAAGGTTTAAGCCTTCTCAGCCCTTGATGATGAGCTCAGGCGCCGGCAAATGACCTAAAACTGTACTTAGTAATTTAGGGCAATTTTGGCACATTCCAGGGTAAATTCTGCAAGTGAATTCAAATGAGCTGAGTATAGCCACATGATCAAATTTCATGTGAAAATATACATGAATAACAATCCCCAATCCCCGATAAAAATCTTTGGAGATGTAAGAGTTTAAATAACTTCCACCCAACTCACTTTTAGCAAAAAGGCCATGATTTCCATACATTTTCTATTGTATAAGAGCACCTTAAAGTCCACTTGATATTTCACTGTTCTAAAGTTACGGTATTCCCGTCTTTGCAGTTGAGTACGAATACGTACAGGCGTTAGGTGAAGACATCAACAGTGTCAACACAATTTAATGCTTTTACAACGTCGAAAAAATCTTATTTCGTAGATCGAATGGTGCTTTTTCGTAATTGTTTTCTTGCATAATCTGCGTATTAAAAACATCACAATATACTCCCAGTTCTTTAATTTGCCCTGCTTTCTCTTTTACAATATGCGACTACCGTTCTCTACATAGCGCAAATAACGCAAAACCTATAAATATGCTTTGTCTATAAATTCCCCACACTAAATTCCAGTGGATTATCCCCCCCCACCAACCCTTAACGTCCATTTGACGTTATTTGGGGACCTTGTGAATACGCCGACGGCACCATAGTCATTTAACAATCACTTGGAACACACAGAGACCACGCAGGGGGAGGGGCCGGGGAGGGGCAGGGCCCCTACACTTTTTGTGGAAAAAATAATAAATCAAGCATAATTCATATCCAAAAAAGGTACTTTCACGGGATAATAGTGCTTGGCTAAAGGTGGCGGACCTCGCGGGAAAACATCCAAATTTATGATTGGTTCCTTTCGATCCTGTCTGATGGAATAAAATTTAAAACCTTTATCTCTTCTTATTTGTTCAAACAAAAAATCTCGAGAATTACTCAAGTTAGAAGGCGAAACTTTGTTGTTTACAGTCTTTGGACGGAGATCTCAATCCAGTGTTTTCAAATGAGGAGTGAAGCGCACTGGGTTTTGGCATTTTGACAGCTCTTTGACAACTTTCTGTCAGATTTTGAGACATGCACATGCATTTGATCGGCTTTTTTTTACCTTCGAGTGTGAGCCGCAGAAGACCTCGTTTTGGTTTAGGTGTCCGTTAACGTGGCTCGAGCCTGCGATCCAGTCAAAAACCAGTACCTGATTAGCGGTCAACTTCAAGAAAAAAACACAGCTGACCTCGATGAGCTCCCAACTTGAGCCCACGATATGGTCACGTGATACTGGTCAGCGGATATCTTGTTTTGACAGAACACTAGCCCACCGCTAGTCATCATTACCATGAGGAAAGCAATTCATGGGGTTCCTATGGGCAAGGAGCTCCGCTAATATTTCCTTTTAGATTTCTTTTAACAGATTTTCTTTCTAATTTGGCCTGCAGCTGTGAGAGTCACTTACCAACCGGACCTCTACATGTTCGATAACGAGAAAAAATAGAAATGTTACTCTGGAGTCAAAAAAATATAAATATCTTGGTGTGTTGATTGATAAAAACCTTACTTGGAAATATCACATTAACGCTATTACGGCACTGAATCAGTAAAACTATTGGACTTATTTCAAAATTACGGCACTCCATACCTCGTCATATACCAGTTTATACATTTACCAAACATTAATCCACCTCCACCTAAACTATGGTCTTGCTGTCTGGGGTCAGGCTTCCAAGGCTTCCCTTTACAAAATTCTAATTCTCCAAAGAAAGTGCTTCGCACGATGTATTTTATGGACATACGTGAACATGCAATTCCTCTATTTATCGACGCTGATATAAAACCAGTGACATTTATGTATTATAAGTCTGTAGCTCGTCTAATGTGCGAAATCAACAACAACCATTCGCCACCAAATCTCTTAAATTTATTCGAAAAAACCTCAACAATTCATTCATACAATACACGATCATCTACTTTCTGATAACTTTCACGTTAAAAGCTCAAAGCTGGAAATACACAAAAACTCCTTGTCTCGTTTTGGCGTAAAACTTTGGAATGAGATACCTTGTCATATTAGAGATCTTCCTAACAAGGAATTCACCAAAGTACTTCACGGATTGCTCTCCGTTATTTTAAAAAGAGAAAATGACTGTATTGAGACGCCATTGATAATTAAAAAGTTGGTTCAACAGTTAAGTAATTCACTTTGTATAAACTACATGCTTTCCGCTCTCCGTAATTTTCCTTTTTGTTTTTCCTCAGATGCAATGATAACTAAAATAAAACAATGATAAAAACACGAATTATTGTAACTTAAATATTATTCCTTTCTTTCTTTTCTTCTTTTTTTTCTTCTCTTTTCATTTTAATTTCTTTTTCCGTTGGGCCGCCTAGATTAGCAATTGCTATTTTTCGCGCCAGTCTATTGTAAGACCAGTTTTTACTAGAATAAAGTTGACGTTGAAGTTGAAGCTGAGCAGTTTACGCTCTTTAGTTTCGTTATGAAGTGTTTGTCTGGATTGAGAGATAATTCACCTTTTCCAAAATGAGCGTCCCTATGGCAACAGCTGTTGCTTGGAAACCAATGAGAAAACAAACTTTGAAAACGATGCTTTTCCTCAATAGGAAATTTTGATTTCAACATGTACACCCCAAAACCAAAAAGCGGGTGCGAGCATCCTTAAATTTTAACTTATCGACATGAACATGACATGACATGACCTTCGGGGCGCATACTTTATAGTGACATCTTAAGAGTAGAATGGAAAGTTGATAAGGAGCTTAGTTGGCTTAGAAAGAAATAATCTAACTTTTAATTTGTTCAGTAACATAAAAAGTTTCTTTATATTACCCAGGATTTATTATTTTTTTGTTACGGTAACTTAAATTCTTTCAGGCCAGAAACGGAAGCTTGTTGCAATAGAGGAGCTTATTCAATAAGATCGCTTATTTAGAAGGAAACCTTGCCAATAAATCGAGGTGCTTATTCAGCTAGAGAAATTTACCTCATTGGGTCGCCTGTTAGAATAAGAAAGGGTACCGATAAGGACGCTTCTTAAAAAAGTCAACTTCCCCCATTATATCTGTTATTGGATTTCGATAGCTTCTTGTATACGGTATTTTCAAGAAAGCGTTTGTTGAATTTGAGCTTTTTATCGATTTACCGGTAGTTTAAATAATGAACTTGTTGGGCTTCTCTTAGATCGTTGTGTCAAAGAGTTTATCTCCGAGTGCAGCTGGTGATTGAAAGTTAGGTTACACTTGGTATTGTACGCTGTAAGATATCATCTATTATACGCTACGGGGTATTTGGTGATAGGTAAATTTTCACAGCTCGCAAACACAGCTAATAAACTTGCCAGCTGTTCACAGCTTCGAACTCCCACCCTCCTTACAGGCTTACACTAATCTGAATATAGTCTGGTTGGTTCTTTCCAATGAATTTGAAATTTAATTAGATATTAAATACCAATGGGAGGCCATTCATAAATGGTCTATTGTTCAATATTTTTCAATGACGCCACTTGATTTTTTCCATGATTTTTTTCTGAAGTCGATAATTTAGAAATTCGTTAAAATTTCACTTTTCCTATCTTTAAAGGTCACTGGAGTATTCTGCCCTGTGACAAAAGTCATAACAAATAAGGAAAATATTAAGTAAGGAAAATAAGTAATGTAATAAGAGATAACAAAAGCTTTACAATAGTGATTTGCCCGCTATCAGAACGAAGAATGAGAATGCTGTAAAATTAAAGTAACTCTTTAGATTTTTCATCTTCGTCAGAATTGAGTTCTGCAAACCTTTGTTTTTGATATGAAGAAGAGGAAACTTTGAAACAGTTTGAAACAATTCCTTTCCGTCAAAAAGTCCAAATGTTAAGCTTCATAACTAGTTAAGAGTGTGCGCCGCAGCTGCACACGTCAAGTACCACTGTTATCAAAAGAAACCCAAGTTAAGAATTTCGATGAAATAAACGATCTTACCATTTTGAGCAAAAATCCTGGAAAGACTGCAGATTTGAAGAAATAAAAGCAACATTGTTATTTTTGGCCAGCAAAGCTCTGAGAGTTTCGTCAAAAGAGAGCCAAATATTTATATATATTGCCCTGCTTATTATTTTTTAATGTCTTTCAAACAAACGCAAGTGGATCGAATGAAAGCGATTTTAATTTTTAGAACATCCGCGAGGATATTTATTTGTAAACAGTACAGTAAGCCCAAAAAAGTTGCTCTCAAACAAAAGTTGCTCTCAAACAAAAGTTGCTCTAAGCCAATTTTTGGCCTTCTTTTGTCGTCATGCTGCGTTTCTACAAATTATCTACCTTAGCGCCAGAGTCGCACTAATACTATTGAATTACCTACGACATGTCCCCAACCCAAACACAAAGGTTCTCGTTTATGCATATCTTCTTTGGAAACTATCTAGATGGTTGGTACGCCATCATTTTTGTGTTAATGGTTAGCAGGGGGCTATTCCACACCCACTTGGTTTGGCGGGCCACACATGTAGCTGTAGAAGCCTTATCAAGCATGCGCGAACTCCGTGCGAGCGCAAGAGCTCGAAATTTGGGAAAAAATGGCGGCTTTTCTATTTTTTATTTTTATCTCAAAAATCATAATTAGACACGCCGGGTCAGCTGTCACCAAAAAGGGATCACTTTCAAACTAGTTTTTTAATTTTCAACCGTTTGAGCTGAGACTTTGCCCAATAATAGAACTTTGTATTCCTAACAATCGTATGTTTTTGAATTTTTGATTTTAACGGTTTTTGGCGCGAAAATGACGTCATAAGATTGACAGCAAAAAGTAGTTTTTGACTTGTGGCATAAAATACTAGAACTTTTAAAAGAACTTACAGAGATGAGCTCAAATGTGAAAAAAATATTTGTAAAGCTTAATTGGTTGAAAAGTTATTGAGCTGTGAATTTCGTATTTTCCGCCATTTTGTTACTCTTTTTAGAATTTGGTGATCTTTAGAATGTTATATCTTCTTAACCAAGTGAGGTTTTCAAAAAAAATTTTTCACATTTAAGTTCTTCTCTGAGTACTCTTTCAAAATTGCTAACCTGTTATGGCATAACTTAAAAGTTATATTTTACTGTTAGTCTCATGACGTCATTTTCGCGCCAAAAACCGTTAAAATCAAAAATTCAAAAACATATGATTGTTGGGAATACAAACTTCTATTATCGTGCAAAGTCTCAGCTCAAACGGTTAAAAATTGAAAAACTAGTTTGAAAGTGATCCCTGATTGATGACAGCTGACCCGCCGTGAGAAACAAATAGTTAATTACAATTATTCCAGAGAAATAACTTGCTGTACATATATCCTTTTTGTCCTTCAATGTTCTCAACACTTTGAGGTCCTCGTTTCTCTCGCGGCATGAAAATATATCGCCTTCGGGAAGCACAATATTGTCATGGGCCGGTATAATGATCACCTATAGGTTTAGTACATCTTAACCAATGGTTAACGCTAACCATGCTTCGAGTAACTTAGCCCAGTTCCTCAAGTCCCGAGGGTGGCCGTTATATACAGGTTTGACTGTAGTAATTTATCATCTGCGCATTTTCCATAAAATGATCAAAGGTGCATTACAAAGCAAAACAAAAATATTAACATAGTTACAAAATACTTAAAGGAAATATAGGTAAAACTAACATTTCAACTTTCCCAAGGTGTGAAAACCTTCTTCTATGTCCTCACCGGTGTCTCCAAACCTCAACTGAGAAACAGGAAGGTGAGACTTGTCAGTGAGCAGTCCGCTATCTTCACGCCACTCCCCTTCGTTATTGTGGGCAAAGTTACATTTTTCCTCTGGCTCATAGCACGTTCTTGTGACTACACAGGCGCATGCACCTTTCAGGTCAGTAGCCCCACCCCACTAATCCATTCACCGTCCATTGCTAGACACCCACCATCCTTCAGTACCTGGGTTTAGGTGGGAAGCTTTGCACTCGTAACTGATGAGTTGCTCGCAGTAAGTAGACTTCTCTGTAAGACCTTTCAACTGTTCGAGACTGGTACCATTGTAGTTAACGTCACGTGAATAGCATCCACGAGGCTCGCATCCTTTAACGTATGTCAAGTTCTCGGTGTCATGGCCGACTACTGTCACTCCAACGTCTCCTTTGTCTGTCATGTTACAATACACTTGAAATGGAGCCTCACCAAGGACACCATCGGGGTCGATGACGTACCAGCCACTAAGATCACTGATATTTGAGTTTACTCTGCTACATGTTTCAGGGAAGGTTAGTGGCCCTTGAATTGTTCCCAGTCGTTGGGTTATATGTGGACCTCGGAAAGTCTGTGTTGCTTGGATTGTAGTTAATTCCTGGGTAGTAGACAGTGCTTGGGTAGTCTCTGGCCTTTTTGCAGCCTTTAGTCCCTGGGGTGTGTGTGGTACTTGATATGTACTTAGTCCTTGTATAGTCTGTGTCTCGTGAGTAGTCTGTAGCTCTTTGGAAGTGTGTAGCGCTTGAGTGGTCTGTGGTACTTAGGTTGTCTGTTGCTTGTTTGTAGTCTCGGATCCTTCATTAGTAGCTGGTGATTGATCAGTCTGTCGTCCTTGGGTTGTCTGTACGTGCTCAACTGTTCTTGGTCCCGTTGTTTTCTGCGTTGTAGTTGAATCGTGTGTTGTGTTTAGGGTTGAAGCAGCCTCTTGCATTTGAGTGTTTTGTAGCCATTGAGTTGAATATGGCCCTTTGGTGGTCTCGAGTCGGCTATCTAAGGAGTAGCAAAAATAGACGATAACAACCTCGAAACACAAACTAAGACTTAAATAAGCCTGGAGGAAAAGCAGGCATTTCGTTTATTATTGGTGTGGATGTCGTTTTGGGCGAATGACAATTCTGAATCTTCAAGCCTTATAGTAAGAAATATCTTTTCTCTTTTACCAAAACCTTTTATGGCGACAATATATATACGAAGGTCTAAGTTGCTAAGAATGAGTTTTTCTCCTTCAGCTTTACATATTAAAATTAATAAAAAACGAAGTAAAGTTCTTTGAATGAACTGTACCTTAAAGTTGCAAGCATCACTATCCTTTATCAGTGTATCCATTTTGACAGTTGAATCTTGAGGGCAAGGATTGTTCAAACAAGCGTTCTAAAGAAAAAGAAGAAAATCATTTCAAGATTTCGCGATAAAACAGCCACAAATGAGTATCTAGTTCAGTCATCGATACTCGATACTCGGGGAACTTCATCAATGTTTAGTAAACACTAATCCTCACACTATTTTAAATCTGTAATATGTTGTCGAAATCACAAGTCCGTAGTTTTCATGTATGATTATTTATCTCTGCTGTGCAAATAAAGCTTGTTCAAACTTATTACTTCTTGCATCCATTCAACGTTTTTATTACAGTGTGAAAAATTGTGAGACAAATCTACTATGCATGATTCATCGCCAGTAAAAATGATGTCAAGAGAACCTCGTCTGTTTATAAGACGCCGGTCTAAATCAACAATTCTTGTTATTTTATCTCAGAATAAAGCTCGGGATAGCACTAGATAAAATAAGATAAATAGTAGAAAGTGTTGTTTGTTAGAATAAGATAATTTGTGTGAATGATATATGAATTAAATCATATATATGAACTGCAGAAATGAAATGAAATGAAGAAATGATCCTCGCAGTCAGTGAATGCAATTTATGCAATTGCGTGAAGAAGCCTGAAAAAAATTCAGGACTTCAACGGGGTTTGAACCCGTGACCTGGCGATACCGGTGCGATGCTCTAACCAACTGAGTTATGAAGCCACAGACATTGGGAGCAGGTCAATTATATGGGTTCATATATTCCCGTGAAAGAAATGAGTGTGAATGATATATGAAATAAATCATATATTAACGGCGGCAATGAAATGAAATGAAGAAATGATTCGCAGTTCATATATGATTTATATCTTTACGCAATTGCATAAATTACGTTCACTGACTGCGAGGATCATTTTTTCATTTCAAGATAATTTATGCTCAGAATCAACAATCAGACTTGATTTGATGGGAAGTATTTGTAAATAGGGCTTACAAGATGTACATATTTCCTGTATCCTTAAGAGACTAACCTCAAATGGTTGATACAGGGATCCAAATCGACGCTTCAGGTCATTTGGGTACGTTTGGTGATCAAAAGTGTTCAATTCGCATGTCAGTGTTCCATCCTCAAGCGACAATACAATGTTATAAGATATACAGCTAGCCTCGACATAGCAGTTAGCGTCACAAGCGTCTTTTCTCTGCACAGCTGAGATGCTCTTAAACACATGGCCCTGTAGATAATATCCTTCCATCGCTTGCTGGAAACACAGTGTACGACAGTCCCCTTGTAGGAAATGAAAGAATTGAAACTTCATCGAAATTTCTTTAATATGTATACCTTCCAGCTATTTAAGATGGAAAAATTTCAAATTCCTTCCAGGGTAATCGTGTTTCTTACTTGGATTTTGTGTAAACCCTGCCATTACAAAAATGACTGATAAAACGAAAGATATACCGTGGTCAAAGTCTTGTTCAAAAACTTTTGCCAAGTTTACGTGGCTTACCAGCCTTAACCCCAATGTGCAAAAAAAAATTGGTTAACCCTGGTTCGCCAGGGTATTAGTCTGGTAACCATGGTAAAAAATAATCAGGGTTGCCATGTCTTAACCAGGCGATAAAAATTCTAGGTTAGCCAGGGTTACCAGGATCAAAGGCGACTTTTGGTAACCCTGGAACCCCTGTTCGAAAAGAGTTAGTAAGAACTAGGGTTACATGACTCGAATCCTGCGTTCTAAAAGGTTGGTAAAAGCTGGTTTTCTCGGTCTGTTTGTTACCATGGTTCTCAGTAAATAGGGGTTGCCAGGCTTAGGGATTTATGTCCATTTTATGACGTGTCTGGGGGTCTGTTTTAAGCAATATGGTCAACAGAGAGTGTTTTCTTATATAAACACCAATGAAATACCAGTACATGATGTTTTCACAGATAAAAATAACCGGTTATCTTCACACGTACATGAAAAGATCACCGTTGCTATGGTTACATAATAAAGCGCGCCTTTCGCAGAGGAAGTACTAGATGGTTTGGTGTTTCATTGGTGTTTATATGATAAATGAGATTACATGGTCGCTCGGAGATGCGAAATTTCTCTACTCGTATTGAAAAATATTTCACTCGTTCGCTGCACTATCTGGTGAAATGATTTTCAACACCCGAAGAGAAATTTCGAGTCTCCGCGCGGCCATGTAATTTCTTCTATGGAGGTTTTTTGTCGCCTCATGATTTTAGAACAAAGAATATACATCGCGAGTATCGTTTTTGTGGTCTCACGCTTTTAGAACGAAAAAATACGTTGTGTGTAGCGTCTTTGTGTCTTCATGCTGCTTGGTTTTAGAACGAAGAATGGACATTGCATGTGCCGGGTTTGTGGCCTCACGCTTTTAGAACAAAGAATATACATTATGCGAAGCGTGTTTGTTTCCTCGCGCCTTTTGAACGAAAGATAGATATTTTGTGTAGCGTGCCCTAAGTACATTTTCCTTTCTTCTTCAATATTCAACATTTTCTTCTTCAATATAATCATTCAGTTAGTTGTGTTGTTAACCATTTGGAATCAACGAAACTGTGAAATTCACTGCCATCATCACGCCTCTTTCACGAAACGCATGCACGTTTTTCTTCTTGCAAATGCTGTGTTGCACACCCGCTTTTAGTATAATTTTAATCCAATCTAACTCCAACTCATAAATCGTCATTTCCTTCTCAAAACAATAATAATTAATTCCTTGGTCCTTTCACTTCTCTTGTCGCAAAGAGGGAACCTGTTTTTACGAGCTACTGGCTTCCCTAGCTCTCCTCACCACTCGCTTTTCTCCTTTGTTATTATGTACTTACCCCTTTTCCCTTAACGTATAATATATAATATTTAAGTAAATTTGTAAATTTGAGCAAATGGACTTTCCGTAGATCCGGTTTTACAAAATGCTTTTTGACCTCACTCACTAAATGTAACGTTATATCAATGAGTTAATATCCGATTGCACCTCTTAATTGAACATTAATTAGGCTACTGTTGCCCTTGTACTCTTGGGGAGATCATTGTTAAACTGCAGGTTATCAGTTGTTGAAAGATAAACCTTCGCAGTTGAGCTGATAAACTGGCCAGCTGTCCTCAATTTCTAACTCCCACCCTCCTCGAGAGCTTACACTAATCTGAATACTACCTGGTCGATTCTCTCCAAGAATTGAACTTATGAATTGTATTTTAAATCTAATTACAAACTACATTCATAAAAGCACAATTGTTCAGTATATTTCAATGGTGCTTCATATTTCTCTTTTTATTTTCTAAAAACGAGAGTTATGTTTTCTGCATTTTTCTTTTTACTGTCTCCAAAAGTCACTAGATTATTTTTCTCTGCAAGAAAAATCATAAACAAATAATCAAAATATAAAGTAAGGAAAATAAGTAATGTAAGAATTAAGGAGAGTTGTCAATAATGATTTGTCACCAGTCAGAATGAAGAGAACGCTGACTTGAAGTAGGTCTTCAGATCTTCATCGAAAATTGAGCTCTGGAAATCTCTGCTTTTGAAACAAAGATGAGGAAATTTTGAAATAGGGAATTAAAAGAGAAAGCTTGATAAATGAGCCGACATTGTCATCAGAACCCTGAAAAAGTGTAAACGTTACCTTAATTTAAGAAAAAAGCCTTAACGGTGCTTTGCTCTGTTATAAGTGACACAAGGAAGTGACGAGAGCACTCTAGAAGTAGTGAGAAACACTCGCCTGCGGCTCGTGTTTCGTCCTACTATTTTCGTGTTCCCGTCACTTCTTTGCGTGCGTAATTTATTTAGATCAAACATGGAAAACTTGAGAGAGGCGGCTAAATCGATCAAACATGCTTTTCCAACACGATCGTTTAGCCGTTGCTTATACTCTGACAAGGTACGCTCAATTTCAATGAAAAGAGTCGCGAGCTATATTTTAGAAGTTTTTTTTTCAGTAAGTGTAATTTGGTTTTATTGATTTTGTTCTTATTTCTTTTTGCATTTAATTTAATTAATTTATTTATTTTTTACTATTATTTGCAAAGAAAAGACAAATTACAGAAGAATACAAGAAAGAAATAGAATACATCAGCACTAGGACTACACGCACGCACGCACGCACGCACACACACACGCAATAACGCAACACCTGACAACAACAGCATACAGGGGCAAGGGGCGTTATCTAGATTTAAGCTATTGTTTTCACAGTTCTAATGCAGGTAGAGAAAAAGTATTTCTGTTAAAATTAAGATGGAAAAAAAGATGTGACGTTCTTGGGAAAGGAGCCTGTTCCATTTCTTATAATGGAAAGAGAGTTTGTTCTTCTCTTTAGCAATTCGATGCTCCAATTCATAAACTGCTTTCACTTTGGTTAAGAACACTGCTCTTGATGGTAACACACCCTTTAGCTTGCAATTATAAATATACTGTTTTGAAAGTAAAGTCAGATGATTGTATAGTAGGGCATCTTCCGACTGATGAGTTACGCCAAGAATTACTTCACTCTCAGTAATTATATGATTCCCAAATAACTGACGTATGGAACTCCAAAAGCTTTGTATCACGGTACACACGAAGAAAAAGTGTGACATACTTTCTTTGTTACAAAGACAAAAGCCACAGAGAGGAGACTCGGTTTTACCAATTTTGAAAAGAAAGGTATTTAATGGTAATATTTGATTCAGGATTTTTATATTTTTATAATTTTGTATCAAGCGCACATTTAAAAGGGAGTGTATAAATAGTTTCCCAATCAAGAATATTTGTTCCCGAGGCATATTGATTTTCAAACTTCTTTTTCGCTGTTTAGATATCTTTGAAATAAGAAGATTGTAAATCTTCTTCAAGGATAGGTCTCCCTGAGCAGACATATTGAAAGGTATCGTTTTATTTGTTGCCTGAGTCACATTGCTGTTAATTTCTTTTTTCCAATCTGGTGGAAGTGAATGATAAAGAGATTTTAAGTAAAATAAGTCAAGCACATTTAACATAGATTCGGTTGTGTGCGGCTTCGTGCAAATAAACTCACATAAATCTCCGACTTTACAAAGTCCTAAAGAAAAGAGTTTCATATAAACCTATTATTCCAGATTAGTTGGTTGACTATTTCATCCAAAGAAGAGGGATTGGAGTTTTTCAAGAGAGACCAAGCTATCAAACACTCCTTGTAGTACTTTGGTATATCTATAGGCAATTTAGAGTATTCGAAGTTGCAATAAAAAAGTAGTCTGCCTCCAACTTTATTGAGGTAGTGATTTTAAATACACTTCCAAGAGCATGGTGTGTTATCCAGAAATTTATGGATGCACATGATTCTTTGTGCTTCAATCATAGAGTCAATATGAGGCATCTTTAAGCCTCCTTCATTCACATCATTTATTAGGGTAACACGCTTCACTTTGTCTTTACCTTTCCAAATGAAGTTGAATAAAATTTGATTGATATCTTTGATAAAATTTTTGTTCGAGCAGACAAGACTCATACGATATAAAATTTTTGGAATGGCAAAGGTTTTTTTTATCTGTATTTTACCTAACAGTGTGAGACCCCTCCAGCTCCAACTGTTTAAAGTCTTTTTTAAGGATTTTATGATGAAGTCTAAATTTAATCTATAAAAAAGTGCATAATCGTAAGTGAAATGTATCCCCAAGATTTTAACTTCTTTAGAGATGTGTTCCACATTTAAATCTTCTGCAGTGACTCTCGCAGAACCGAGATTCATAACTTCTGTCTTTTGTTTGTTCACTTTCAAGCCAGAAAACACCCCAAATATGTATAAGGTACTGGAAAGCTGATAAAAAGATTCCTTGTCTTTAAGAAAAACTGTTAAATCATCAGCAAAAATGACTAATTTTAATTCTTGATTGTCAATTTTGATTCCTCTTATTCTTGTATCATTTCTGATATTGATGGCTAGTGTTTCCAGTACAAGAATAAAAAGATAAGGAGAGAGAGGATCACCTTGATGAACCCCTCGGGAGAGTTAAAAGGGCTGAGTCACGAAACCATTATTCATTACACTGCTAGATATATCCGAGTAAAAGGTAGTAATCCAAGTAATAAAGGATGGTCCGAAATTGAATTTCTGCAGGACTCTGATAAGATAATTCCTGTTAACGGAATCGAAAGCTTTCTCAAAGTCTATTGCTACTAAGAGGTTGTCAAGAGTGCGTGCTGCAGCTGCACGGGCAACGTTGCTATCAACAGTAAGCTTAAGCAAAGAAAACCAAGTTAAAAAAATGTCGGTGAACTATGCGATCTTACCACTTTGGGCTGAAATCCTGGAAACACTGCAAATTAGTAGAAATAGATACAATATTGTCATTTTTGGGTAGGCAGATATCTGAGAGCCGCGCTGAAAGACAACGAAAGAAAGAATATTTCAAAGCTTATGTGGAAAGTGTGCAAGTGGAAAGAAAGAGATTTTAATCGTTTTACTATCCATAGAAATCGTCATTATTCTATTTAAAGGGCTTGGAAAAACAAAGAACCAGTGTTATTTCACCCTATTCATTGGCTCTCTTTTCTTTCTTCTTTTGTTGGTTTTGATGTGTTTCTAGTGGTGACCTTTGTAAACAACATATGAATAACAACATACACTTTATTACGACTTCTATAGGCGGAGCTATTCTACCGTAAAATACAATTATAATAGGTTGTATTCTTTTGCCTCACGAAAGGCAAAAGAGCGTTGATAATCTGCATTTGGGTAGTTTTAGCTGTGACTTATTTCTGGTGCTACGTCTTGATACACTAAATCTATCATAAAAAACGATTGCAAAGATATGGTGACGCCTGGTTTATTCTACACTTTTGAACCATAGTGAGAGTATTTAATTCTATTTATACCACGTAGTTTATATAGGCAGCTCGAGGACAGTTTGGATATACAGTCGTCAAAGGTAACGGCAGCGTCGATCCAGACCCCAAGTCTTTTACAACAGGAGAGGGCTTGATGTTCTTCCCCAATAGAACGACAGGAGGTATGATAAGTTTCGTGTTAGTTGTGAAATTCAAACAACAAGGAGCTTGGTTTTGTCTGGATTGATTAACAAAGAGTTTGTTGAACACCACTTTGAGACCTCGCGGACCTCACTGTTGAGGTCATAAATTGCAACTCTGATGTCGGACTAAGGACGTACCCAAAGTAGTTTGGTGTCGTTTACATAGCCCATGGCTTCACACTTCTTTGGTACTGAGAGAGGGTCATTTACATACAGCGTAAATAAAACTGGACCGAGAATGGACCCTGGGCCACACCCACTGTCGGGGGTAGGGGGTCAGGTACGGCACTGCCTATCCTGACCGCTTGTGTGCGTGTTGATAGACCAGGCTAAGGTGGAATCCGACACACCCAATGAGTGCAGCACTTGGGCTTTGGTTCACACGTGGTTAGTCATGTTTTCGAAATGCTCCTACAATCTTTGTCTTTCTTTGTCCCATCCTGCTCTCTAGTTATACTAGAAGCGACTCAGGAACAAGATATCGACATAACAATGAGAAAACATCGATCCCTGCTGAAAAACGTCAGGCTTTGGATGGTTTTTAGGCTACAAACATCGCTCTTTAACCGAACTTTCTCGTCCCAACATGGCGGCGGACTCTACCTCGAGTCGAGTTCAGGGTGAAAAGAGCTAGTGCTCCGACACCTTTGTACTGTATTTCGGTCTGCATATTCTATCCTGTTGTTCTGCTGATCCACTATCTCGAATTGAACCCTTGGCCTCCGAGTTTTTCAGGAAAAAAAACAAAGAACAGAAAGGTAAACGTTACTATCGCTCATCTTAATGCCCGCCCTTGAAATGGTCTCCTGCGAAAAGTTCTACCTAGTCGAGCAAACTATTTTCTACGATAATTCGACCGTCCCACGACTAATAACGACATCCAAATTGCAGGCTATGCCATTTTCAGGCAGAATAGAGGCCCGCATAAATCTGGGGGTGGGATTGTTGTTTACATCAGAAATTCATTTAAAGCATGGATCATCGATAATTTGTCTACAACTACAGACACTAACTCCCGACAACTCTGGCTCAAAGGCCATGGCAGGAAATCGAAATCTTTTCTCCTATGCGCTGCTTACTTGCCAGACTCAGTATCTATGTCTAGATTTTTGGACGACTTCACCACCTCTTTTATGGACTCGCTTCTTCTAGGAATGGAAGTCTTAATAACTGACGACCTTAATAATTGGCGAACTCCATTCCTTTGGAGCCATATATAGTCGCACTAATACTATATTTAACAACCTATGAAATGTTCTTGACCCAAACAATAATGAAACTATATGAAATCTGTGAGCCTACATCTCAAGTTGCCACTGTAAACCAGTTTACTCTCGATATGTCTAGTCTAGTTGCAAAACTCATTTAGCCCAGCCTCATTACTCGGGCTGCCCGCGTCTCGCGCGGCGCCCGGGTCTAAGATTACCGACGGTTCTTCTTTTTCGTCGTCGAGTATCATCCACAAAGCTCACTTCCGGCGTTTCTGCGCAAGCGCTAATTATTTTTAACAGAGTGATGCCTGTTGTCACGTATCGGAAAATGTCGATTCACATTGTGTCTTTTGAAGTCTGAACAAACAATATGTTAAGAGAAGTGTCTATGCGAATGTTTGCAAGTTCAACGGCGAGAAGAAAGCTTTTAACATGAGTAAACTTAACTCCAGATGGACTGCCGTATTTCCTCGTGAGTAGTCACTAATTTTGGCGATGGATTGTGGGGCGAGCGAAAGACACATGCGCGCGAAGTTGCGAGGAGACGCGACGCGAGGGGAGCGCCAAATATTAGAGACTACAGTATCGGAAAACGTCGATTCACCTTGTGTCTTTGAAGTCTGAACAACTAATATGTTAAGTGTCTATACGAATGTTTGCAAGTTCAACAACGAGAAGAAAGCTCTTAACATGACCAAAATCTAACTCCAGATGGATTGCCGTGTTCCCCGTATCCGCTCCATTGAGATGTACATTTTGTTGAATAACTCAAGTACGGGATATCACACACCCCTGAGACTTTGACAGGTAGTTTATTTACTATTTTCCCACAATATCTCAATTTCTGGACTTTAATTTTTGAATGATAAGCGATTAGTTTTTACAAATGTACTAGCGTCACTTGAAACTGTCCAGAAACGTTCCTTTCTTGTGTTTCAAACGACCCTGGATTGACGTATTTGTAAACAGTTCACTCTGCTAATTAATTTTCTACCCACATTTCACCGAGACTCCATTAACGCGTATGCGAAAAAATGCTACATCGTTTGATAAGCGTTTCCTTTCTCAAACAATTATCCATCGAAGCGAAAACAAGTGCGCTTAGTTTTTTTTTTTGAATCAATACACTATTTTTATCACCTTGCAAAACGATAAACCTCTGTGGCCTAAAGGTCATTGTTCCTGCCTGTGACGCAGCCAACCCGGGTTCGATGTCTTTTAGTGGTATATATCACGGGCTTTATTTTTTCTGTTTCTCTTTTTCTTTTTCTTTTAGAAATATTTTTTACAAGTGTTATAATTATTGTTCTCAATGGTTGAGCTGTATTTTAGAGGAATATATGTCGATAGGGGTCTAAAGAAATAGACTCCAACACAAGCTAAGGACAATGCGTCCGATGTAAGAAAGACAGACTTCCTTCTATTCTTTTGTTTAGCGCTAAGTTAGGGATACAATACTGTTTTTTGCAAGCCCGAGCTTAGGATAATTGTAGCCTCTTGTTTCCTTAGTTTGAAAAGAGGAAAAACTGAAAACGAAATTATAGGGAAGAACCTGGCTTTCCCAGACGCAATGTTTGATTGTATGATCTACTAACCTACTGGTGACCCGACTACATCCGTTTTAAGCCTAATGTTATAAACGTTTTTAAAAATTTCGACAAGTGGGCTCTAGCAGGATTTGTTTGCAAAAGAAGACGCATTGCTGGTTTCTTTTTCGCCTACAGGGCCAGTGCAAGAACTCGTAGATTGGGTCTTCCTTTGCAGTTTATTGCGTGAAGAGCCGGTAATAGGCCTTTTTATTGTTGTTGCTGTGTTGACCAGAAAGAAAACCAATAAATGAATTCACTAAATGTCACACATTTATTGTACAACATCAAGTTACAACCACTGAGTGTTGTTTGTGGCATGATTATTGAAATAAATTGAGGCAAGGAAAAGTGTTGATTAATCTCTCCTGCGACAGAAAAAAATCTAGTGATTGATTGGGTGGTTTTTGTGTTTAAACAGAAATACAAGGGCTTATAATTAGGGTTTGTCGGACTTTCCGGACATTCCGTAAAATTTCAACCTCCCCAAAGTGTGATAACCTTCTTCCTTGTTTCCTCTGGTGTCTCCAAACCTTAACTGAGAAACAGGAAGTTGGCACTTGCAATCAGTCCTCTATTCTCAAGCCACACCTCTTCCTTGCTGTTGCAGTTTCAGTTTCGTTTTGGATTAAAGCACGTTTGGGTAACTGCACAACCGCATAAACCGATCTTGCCAGTAGCACCACCCCAGTAATTCATTTTCTGGCCGGTGCTAGACACCCACCATCTTTTACTATCCTTCAGCAGTCGGGAATCTTTACATTCGTACTGGATGAACTCGACTCGAGTGTAAGACCTTTCATTTGTGCGATGCTGGCACCATTGTAGCTTACTTTACGTGAATAGCAACCCCCTGCATTGCATTCTTTAACATGAGTCCTGTTCTCGGTGTCATGACCGACTATTAGGGACTTTAAGCATCGATGACGGGAACGGCAACGGCGACGGAAAAACCGAGAAAATACTGGGGAGAGGACGCGGTTGTGGAGTGAAATTGGAAGCAGTTAAGCAGCCGCCGAAGACGCCAACTTCTCTCGAAATATTCCTTCGCGTTCAGTCATTTTAATGATGATATGACCGATGTAGATTTTTTACTGTTGTGCAAACTGAATACTTCAACAAATCAGTGCTGGAGAACGACAAGTGTTTATCGGAGATTAGATATCACATCTTTAGCCGAGGTAATGTAATAAAATAAAATAATAATAATAATAAATTCACCAATATATTACCTAGAAGCAGCGACTAGATTAATATGAACTCAATTGAAATGTTCTGCATCGAAGGCCGGGATTTGCGAGAAACGCTTTAGCAGTATGAGCATGCATGTCAATTTCCATATCTTTACATCTAGGAATTTGAACTGAAAACTACGATATGATAGAGAATTTTGGACGTTAGTTTTGAGCAACACTGATGACTAGTTATTTTTCTCGGCCAGGTTTAGTGTAAATTAACAGCTCTAGTATGTCTTATTTCGAATGCGAAAAAGTAATGTTAGAGAGAACTGTCGACAAACAGTGTGAGACTCGCAAATCATTTCTAATTTCGGAGGCATCGGCGCTAGCTTTTTGTTTTGAAACAGCCGACTGATGAAATTTTTTAAGCTTATAGTTTGGGAAGAAAATCAGGCAACAAATCAGTGATTCAATTCCTTGGTATCTTAAGGCATCAATCCATATTAAAATTATCAATTTGGGGGCAAAAATAGAGCTAAAATATGTGAAATGGTACTCACGTTTTCACTCAACGCCAAACTAAGCTTTCTCACGTCGGGCCCCGAAGCAGAACGTCAAAATATTTCGCGCCAGACATGCGCAATACGACATTTGGGTTTTCCCTCAGAAGTCTCACGTCCCCGTTGCCGTTCCCGTTGTCGATGCTTAAAGTCCCTATTGTCACTCCCACGCCTCCTTTGTCTGTCATGTTACAATACACTTGAAATGGAGCCTCACCATGGACACCATCAGGATCGATGACGTACAAACCACTAGGATCAGTGATATTTGATTTTACTCCGCTACATGTTTGAGGGTAGGTTTGTGGACCTCGATTTGTTCCTAGCCCTTGAGCTGTATTTTGTACTTGGATAATCTGTGGCACTTGAGGTGTAGTTGGTTCTTTCGTAGTATGCGGTGGATGGGTAGTTTCTATTACTTGAGCAGTCCGTAGTTCATGGGTGGTCTGTGTTGCTTGGGGTGTACTTGGTACTTGTGTAGTCTGTGGCTCTTGCATAGTTTGTAGTGCTTGGGTTATCTTTAGTGCTTGAGTAGTCTGTAGTGCTTGGGTGGTCTGTGGTGATTTGGGTGTGCTTGGTACCTGTGTAGTCTGTGGTTCTTGGGTAGTCTGACTGTGTAGTGCTTGGGTGGTCTGTGGTACTTGGGGTATACTTGGCACTTGTGTAATCAGTGGTTCTCGCGTAGTCTGTAGTCCCTGGGTAAACTGTAGTGCTTGGGTTATCCATGTCGCTGAGGATGTCTGCGGATCGACCGCGGTCGGTCGTCTCTGTGTTGTTTGTAGCGCTTGGATGGTGAGTGAATTTTGTGCAGTCTGAGACACTTTTGTAGCGTTTGACTCTTCTGTCGTGTTTAGCATTGAATTCGTCTCTATCTTTTGGGTGCTCTGTGACCCCTGGGATGAATATGGGCCTTTGGTGACCTCTATTTCTCTTGCTAAGGGACAGAAAAAATAGGCGGTTAGAATTTTGTAACACAAACGACGTGAAAATTAACAATGCCTACGGTCAAGGCATGCAATTCTTCTATTTATGTTCCGAACGTGGTCTTGGGACATATCATTGTTATCAATGTCCATGTCTGTGCCTAAGGAAAGTTAAAGTTTGCAAATTATCACAACAAAGTAGAGTTCTCTAAGTCAAGTGTACCTTGAGCTCTTAAGCATCGGTATCCGTTATCAGTGTATCCATTTTGACAAGTTGAATCTTGAGCGCAAGAATTGTTCAAACAAGCGTTCTAAAGAAGAAGAACAAGAAATCAAAGCATTTCAAAATCTTTCAATAAAACACTTAAAATGAACACACCTATCCCTGGGGGTAGGGGTGGGTACTCCCTTATATGGGCTTTATAGGTATGTGCTGCCCCAAAGGGTATGGTTTTTTTAGCCGTTTTGGTCTGAAATAGGGTATCAATTTTTGGCCATCTTGGTCTGAAATAGGGTATGGTTTGTACACTCTAGTCTTGAATTGGGTATGTTTGTTAAAAGAAGCTACTTCTTCATCATTAGGCGAAACAAACATCAACAGAAGCCCTTCTTTGTTGTCTTTTAATTATGTTTACGCCAACCGTGTACGTGAAATAGGTCTGAAATAGGTATCGAATTTTTGGTCAGGTCTGGAATAGGGTAGGAAAAATCGCAGATTTTGGTCTGAAATAGGGTAAGGGTTTCAGGAAGCGGGCCACACACCCCTACCCAAATTTTCTGGGAGTACCCCCCTCCCTCCCCCGGTAAAGAGTAACAAAATTAAATAACAAAATTGGAGGAAGTCATTTCAATAAGCGATACGGTGGAGCAAGATCTCTTATCTATTTGTCTCCTCAAGCTCTGTTAAATCTCAAATATGCGGTTTAATTCACACGCTCATAATTTAGGTGTATCATCATCACCGTTATCGCCAACGTGGTCGTCTTTATCACCATTTTCACCATCATTATCATCATTGATTACCTCTTCTGCAGCAAGTGGTGCATAGGCCCTCCTTAGATGTTTCCATGACCAGCAGAGGCTTCTTGGGGACAGGTGGTCAGCCCATCACCCAGCCTCCACCCAACCCTGAGATGTGTGTGATGTCAGACCACAGCACCGGGAACTACGTTCCCTATTCTTTTCTATCAGTGTGTGAGTTCTTTTACACCCCCTTCCAGTTTTACGTGTGGAGGTCAACAGCTGAAGGTCTTTGCCCATTGACGCGATCATCTGAACTGAAGACGATGTTACGCACACAGCCAGCATGATCTTACCAGTTATTTTAAGACACTGGTTTGTGGTCCGGTATGGGGTTTGAACCCGCGACCTCCCGCTCAGCAGTCCCGTGCTCTACCACCGAGCCAACCAGGCTTCGGTCATTATGACCAAAGTGTTTTTTCTTAGCGGTTTTATCTTAACTTTGCGGTAAACAAGATTTTCCTTTTTTACAAATCATGCCATAATTGACGTTACAAAGTTTAACAAAGTGTCTGCCTTTATTTGCAAATATAGCGTGTTCAAAATTTCAAATTAATTATTCTTACTATTTAAATATTTAACTATAGTATGAAAGATTGTGAGACTGATCTGCCGTACAAGATGATTCATTTCGTCACATTTTTTGTTTCAGTTGTTGCTGCTATTCTCAGTGTATTTTTCTCTTTAGAAAAACCTTTTGATTTTTGTTATTCTTATTTCTTGATATCAGGTCTAAGACTGTGTGTTGTATATGCCACCCCATATAAAGCTTAAGATGCCGATTTTGCCAGTTTCACAATTTTCACAGATTGAAATCTGGTTCTTGACCAATATCCAGCCACTCTGACTTCGCGCTCTGTCAAGTACCCACATATCTGGAGTGAATTCTTTAAACGCAAATGCGCCTTCAAAAAGCAAATCTTTCAAAAGATTGTAATCTGTAGATAGTCAGGTCATTGGGAAGTGACTTGAAGTCGTTGGTTGGCCTTTTCCTCGTTACTTCCGCCCATAAAACTTTAAGGGGAAGTTAAAGAACCATGACACTGATCGAAGAATAGGGAAGTGAGGAAGGGAACGCAATTATTGTTGCTGTTATCTGCCCTCTCACACAAATTGAAGTTGGATGAAGAATGGGCGATGGGCTGACCCAAGAGACTCTGTTGGCCATGGAACGCTCTTAGGACGCCCTTTGCGCAATCTGACGCGAGGATACGGGACTAATGTTGATGATGAATCTGTGGATATGACGTCAAATTCTTCAGTCCTCGTGATTTACCTGAGAATTTAGCTTGAGAATATGAACTGTAGAAAGTCTAGTAGTTAACATAAAATAATTTCCATTCAACGTCGCACAATCAGACTTGACTTGATGGCTGGCATATGTGATCCTATTTGAGACATCTTCCCTGTTGCTCAAAAGACTAACCTCAAACGGTTGATACAGGGATCGAAATCGACCCTTCAGGTCATTTGGGTGCATTTGGTGATCAGAGCTGCTCAATTCACAAGTCAGTGTTCCATCCTCAGGCGACGAGACAATGTTGTAAGATATACAGTTAGCCTCGATCAAGCAGTTTGCGCTACAATCGCCTTCTCTCTGTACAGTGATGCTCTTAAACACATGACCCTGTAGATAATAGCCTTTCAGTACTTGCCAGAATCGCAGTGTACGGCAGTCCCCTAAAATGAAATGAAAGAATTTTGAAAATGGTTGGAGTGTGTATAATACCTAAAAGCTCTCTAAATTGGAAAATGTTCATACCGCCATGTTGCGTTCAAGTTTATTGTACTGATCATTTGAATTCCTTCAAGAAACATACGAGACCCATCGGATCATCTCGTGACTGCACGATCACTAGTCAGGACCATGAAGTTGTATGGTCAACAAGTTACAAAGGAACTTGGTTGATGTATCACGAATTCTTGGAAGGACCTCATGGGTCATTTCTTGGGATAAGGTTCTTTCAGCGACTTAGCAGAAGTTATCTGACAGAAAACATGCATTTATCAATTAAAGTGATGTTTCCCCTGTGTTTACTTGATCCGATATCTTCCTAGAAGTACATATGCTAATATAATGGAAGACTGGCGGAAGATGCTTAATAATGTTGCCGTTCTCCGTGTAGTCCAATGGTGCGCATGTTTTCTCGATCGCTCATTACTTGAAAGTAGAAATAAAGAAACAAAGACCAAAAACCATACACAAATTACATGCAATACATGGTCAGTTATCAAAAATTGATCTGTCCAATAACGTTCCTTTCAAACGATAAGACCTTGTTGACTTAAAGACGTAAATACAAAAGGATAAATTCTCCTATAGACGTAATTATGATTTGTGTGGATGATATCGTGCATAAACTGCGAAAATAAAGGCAGTATCTACAATGATGGAGGTTTGGATAATGATGCTATTTGACATAAAATTTGAGAAGTTATATGAAGCACCCAGAAGACTATGTTTCATCAGATATCCTGGCACCTCGAAGTCGATAAAAGACTTGCGCCTTCTTTTTTCAACCCTTTTCTCAGCGTACGGATATCTGATGAAACCACCTTCCTCATTTTTGATATATTACATGAATAAAGCAAATGTTAAGCTTCAATTTATTTAATTTACCTCAGTGTCCTGTCTTGTAGAGGTTTCTACCACTTGAAAATACGCAAGCTTCCACTTTAGATAAAACACGCATTCGGTTTGTCCAAAGAAAGAACTTCTTCCACAGAGTTTGAGCTACTCGTTCCTCCCATTAATGCCGGTGATCTGCTTTCTTGGTGAGCTGCAAGATGCCGCGGTAAAGTGACAGCAAAGCCCTCGAAGCGTTAAATCATTTTGTTTTTCAACCACACAATTGATCCAAGTTTGAAGCTTTTCCTGAGAAAAATCTTTCACGCCTCCCGGCTTTTTAGCACTTTCAAATTCACCTTCCGGAGGATCTTTTAACAAGTTCTTAATTGTTATGCTTTTTACGAGAATTAAAAGACAAACTTCGATCCAAGAAGATGAAATTGTTTTGCTCATAATGAGGAAACCAACCGAATGAACTGAATGTGAGATTTCGAGCCGCGCGGCTGTCGCACGGGAGAAAGCGCGCGAAAAATTAAGCCTCGTTTTTGGTTTTGGTTAAGTTAATCAGGATTGAACCTGCGATCCAATCGAAAGCCAATACCTGGTCAGCGGTCAACTTAAAAAAAACAGCAGACCTCGTTGAGCTCTAAACTTGAGCCCGCGATATGCTCACGTGATACTGGTCAGCGGATTCCTTGTTTTGACAGGTGTCAATTGACCATAACATGGATGTCCAACTATCAGAGATGTGCGCTGTTCTTGCGCTGTAAACAAGCTGGTCAGGCTCTGGTCAGGTGGAGTATGGCCGCCATGTTGGGCTCAAGTATTGATTATTATTATTATTAGGATATTATTAATTATTGGGCAACGTCGTCGTGCGTACGCGCCCACGAGCAATACCGCTAGCCATTTCTACCATGAGGAAAGCAGTTGATGGGTTTCTATAGGTATGGTGCTCCGCTAATAATTTAAAAATCTCTGTATAAAACATGATAAACATTAGGCAAACAATCCTTATGGAGAGTCGCGATAAATTTAGGTTTTTTCAATTTATTCACTCTCGGATACTATAATCACTTCAGAACTCCTTCAGCACAGAAAGGCGAACTTGGTGGAATAGAGAAGCTCACCCAAGAGGTCGCTTTCTTAGGAGGGTAACTAACCCTGTAGACAGGAGTACCCAACGACATTTTTTTTAGAATGGAACCGTTTTTGGCTAAAATGATTTGTGAGGGTCTGCAAGCAGATTTCTGGTTAATTGTTAACTTCCGTGGGAGAAACTTATCCGCTCTTCAGAGCCAGCTAGCGATAAAACTGACATTTGTAGTTACCAGCCAGGACCCGTCTTACCAGTTTCTTTTTCCTAGCCGGGGAGTATTTTTTTAAGTTTATTTTCCCAACGTTTTGAGGAGACGAATTTTTTTTGCCAGCAAGGGGATTTTGTTGTTTTGTTGTCCTTTTTATTTTTCTTTGTTTTTCTCATTTTTTTGCCAGCAAAAACACAATAATATAGACATCTTGGTTTAGAGAAACTTATATTTAGTTGCCATTACCATTATAAACAAAGTACCATACTTTTTACTCACCTCGAGATAAAAGAGCCTGATCTCAAGGGGGAAGATAGAGCCTTATGCTTCAAATATTTTCATGGCTTGCATCTTCGGGCAACCGTTATTGTCTTAAAAGATGTCGCTGGATTAAGATAAAAGATGTTGCTGATTTCAAATTGGACGAGTGCGTAGCGCTAGGCTGATTCCAAATTACGAGCATTATTATCTCTGAATTCTACGACACGAAGTCCGATTACCAATTAATTGTGTCAATAACAAAATGCGAGAATTCTGGAGGTTAACTTTCTAAATTGGAAAATGTTTTGTACAAAATAGCCAACCGTTCGAATGCAAATTATCCGACACCGGAAATGGTTTTACAAAGCGCGAAGATTGACAACTGACAGGACATGGCAGCTTCTGCTCTACATACTCAAATAAGGTGATTGTCCGATTTTGCCTGTCCGATTGCAAGTATAATTGGACAGCTCAAATCGGACAGTTTGGACCTTTTCAAAGGCATTTCACTGACATTTGATCAGACTGACCTAGTTTATTGTCAACAATTAAAAAAAAATAAACTTGTTACTTATATAGCGCAAAATTCATTAAAAATATATGATCTAATGCGCTTTACAATAACTATAATCGATAATTTATCATTAAAAATTAAATTAACTATGCTAAAAATGTAAAACTATATCTAAAGTGCTAATTATATTATAATTACAGAAATAAAAATAACCTCACACAGAAATATGATATCTAAACATTAATAAAATACGCTTGCCTAAAAAGATGCGTTTTGAGCTCTCTCTTAAATATGATTATCGATAGCCCTAAGGCTTGGCGGCAAGGCGTTCCATAAAACTGGAGCAGCAACTGAGAAGGCTCTATCTCCACTGGTCTTGGCCGATTTTACTGCGGGCCGGGCAAGAATATTATTATTATTTGATCTTAAATTATAATTAAAGTGTTTAAAATATAAAAGGTTGCTAAGAAGGGCTGGTGCAAGACCATGAAGAGCTTTAAAAATTGTTAAATTGAATTTAAAAATAATTCTAAATTTAATAGGCAACCAATGAAGCTCTATCATGATGTGCGCATAGCGCTGCGTTAACTGAACTGGACTGAACTGTACAACGACAAGGAAGTAATTAGTTAGTTAGTAATCTGTGACGTAACCTAAGTGATTGACGGGTGTATATATGTTCATGGCACCCTCCCGAGCCAGCAATAAAGTATTATTTAAGAACAGTTACGCGGTGTTAGACACCAGTCTAGAATTCCTGACATTATGTGTTCAGAGTGTGCTTTGATTCTTCGACTAGCTTCTTGTCTGGCATCTCGTGGTGGTCGTCTTATTCTTGGGATGTTCTCCTCTTCGTTCTTTTCTGTTGTGAGTCTTCAAGTTCGACTCCGGCCCCTGACACCTCAATAGGGTACGTTTTTCAATCGGCCTGGAAATGTGATTTCTTTTTGCTGTTCTTAAGGTTACATAGGGTGCAAAACCATCCTTTCCTTGGTTTAGTTGTGTAATGATTCCTAGTTTCCATTGATTTCGTGGTGTTTCGTCATGTATCAGGACGATTTTTCCAACAGTGACAGATTCTCCTAAGAACTGTTTGTTTCTTTGTGACGAGTGTTGTTCTCGGAAACTGGTTAAGTATTTCTTTTGCCATTGCTCCCAGAAATTTTGCATCATTTTTTGATGGAAGTTTGCTCGTCTTGATAGATCTTGAGTTGATTCTGGTGGTATGTACTCTGAATCATCTGAATCATCGTATATATCCGGAAAAGTTAAAAGTTAAAAGTCGTTGTCCACATTATGATCTGTATACGTATAGGTGAGTGGGCGACTGTTGAATGTAGCCTCGACCTCCGTTAGTATGGCTTGTAATTCTATAAAGTTCAGAGAAGTGTTTCCGAAAGCTTTTTTAAGTCTTCGTTTGACTAATCCAATCAATCGTTTATAAAAAGCTACCCCACCATGGTGCTTGTTCTGTAATGAAACTTCCACTCTATTTGGTGGTAAGCAAGAAACCTTTGAGGCTCTGTTGTGTTTAGTATTTGGCTTTTGAAGGTACTGAGTGAACTCTTGAGAACCTCTTTGAATGTCTTGGCATTGTCCGAGATGATGTATCCCGAGAACGCCCGCGCTGCATCTCCAGTTATCATACCCTTCAGATAATTCATCTTGTCGATGTTGTGTAGATCGGGATTGTGGTGTACTGCGTTATTAAAGCTATATCAAATTGTTAACCATTCCAGGGGGTTGTCGTCATATGGTTGGATTTGCAATTTCGGGGGGTTAATGTGAGCTCTAAATGTTGGTTTGCCTGTGTTCTGCTATGTTTGTGTAAGCGAGCGGACTCACCGGTAGTTGTCTTCCTGCAGTAAATTCTGTGATCGGGAGGTTCCAGTATAGGATGTTATCTTGAAATGTCAGCGCCTCATCTGTTTCGTGTACGATTTCATCTTCTTTGCCTAAGGCGTTTCTGATCTTGTTATCCAAAAGTGACATTTCATCTAAGTTTCTGGTGAGTCGCTCGGTGATGGCTTTCAGCTCAGTTATGTTCGGTGTGTCTGTGTCTGCCATGAGTCGTTCGGCGCGCTTGATACCTTGCGTGCAGTGTCCTTTGTAGGATCCCCTGACGGCCCTTAAGTGTCGTATTTCTGCTTTTGACATACTTAATAGGGTCCCGGCACCAGTTTCAGAGATATTTAACTGACATTTGATCAGACTGACTTAGTTTATTGTAGACAAGACTGAACTGTACAATGACAAGGAAGTAATTAGCTACTTAGTATTCTGTGACGTAACATAAGTGATTGACGGGTGTATATATGTACATGACAGACCTGGAGCAGCCAATTAAGCCACAAATAAAGGCTGTTAAGAACCAATCATATTCGAGCATTTTTTTTATCGACACAGTTAATATTAAGTTAATAATGACTCTAAACTACTCAGCAATTTGAAGTCGTCAGTCATGTCTCCCGTTCTCTGAGCCGCTTTGCCCAAAACGGAAGATTTGAATTTGAGCAACATGTTTACGCTTCAATTCACAGGTATGTTAAATCACCCTTTAGATAGGTCTTTTACGCCATAAAACCTTAAATTAAAATGTAAACAATCGTCGCATTTATGAACACTACTAAAAACAGTTACGAAAAGAAATCCTGGCAAAATATTCAGGCTTGTGCGGGATTCGAACCCACAGCCTTTGCGATATACTGGTGCAGTGCTCTGCCAACTGAGCCTGCTTATTAAAACGCAAGACTGTAGATGAGGGTACTCGATGAGACCGTGTAAGAGACAACGAGAACTAGTTAAGAAGAGCTCATGCAGTGCATATTGATAAGACCACAGAGAAGTTCGTG
>JAEMWC010000244.1:297500-355000 GCA_016490735.1 Pachyseris speciosa | reverse complement strand
CAGATGTAAGTATTATGGTTTATTAAGACCCCAAGGCGGATCAACCAGTCACAGTGATTGCCAGACGCAGGGAAACCACGTGCTGCTTACTTTCCCCTTGGGCAATTTATCAACGTGTAACCGTAAACAGGGAGTCGTTCAAAACTCAGAGTACACCCAACCCAAGCCAGTACCCTAAGGTTCCCATGGTCTAATGGTTTAGTGTAACCGCACCTTTGGTACCTGGTTTAACACCAAGATTCAAATCACGACTTAATTGGTAACGTACGGCCATTCAGGTAAGTGTGGACCTGAAAAGGACTGCTTAATGGCTGATGACTTGCATTATCGTTTACACAAGCGGAACAGAATGCGTCGTCAGGGTCAAATGACACGACCCTGATAACGACTATTATAAACGTCAATATCAGCAAGGTCGAGCGCGGTATTTGGGTGATCGCAAAACTAGTTAAGAAGTTAACGACCCATCTTTTCAATTTTTTCTTAACTGAAGAGGATTTTTGTCCAACGAATCTGAAAGATATTTCTCTGTACACAGGGTGTGTTAAGAGGACGGAAGCGAGTCACTTTGATGGTTTTCACCGTCAGTGCCATCTTTGGAGTCTGCTGGATTTCTGATTTGATGACCCACTTCATACAACACTTTTCGTTTAGCAAGCTCGGTCCTTATGCCATTCCCGTTGTTCACACAATGCTAATGTTCAATGCTGCCGTGAATCCTTTTGCATATGCTCTTATGAGCCAACAGTTCAGAGCGAAAATGAGTGAAATATGGTGTGGTGCGTCACGTTCATCTTCTGTCAGGGTTCAACCCCAAAGGAATCTGGAGGACATCGAGATGGACAACCAGAGAAGCCAGCCGATAGATCCAATAGGCAGCGATCATTCCACAACATGATGTGCTGCAAACTGATCACCCTTGCGCTCTTCAGAGCTTGAGAAATCCCGCCCGACAAAATGATTCATCGCATCAGTAGCTTTTGAGTGGAAAATTAATGAATGCATAATTTTCGAATAGCCCAGTGCAATTTTAATTTATAGTTTAAATATTAAAAGTTTAACGAGCTTAAGATTGATGGCACCTTCATTTTATTCTTTTAGCTCTGTGAAATATTGTTTGTTTGTAAATTTGTAAGTCAGTGAGTTGCGTACTTGTAATGTAGAAATAATTGTACCTTTACTCTAAACTTATATTGGAAAGTTTCCAGTGAAAATCCATACGTGGATTCACATAACTTTCATGGATTGCCCTTCCACATCTTGATGCCAATACCACGTTCATTGATTTGTACCCTTAAGTATTGCCAATATCTTAATCCTCCCCTGGAACCCTCTTATTGGAAGCTTTGTCATGCAATCATCAGATGCCATGGTAATAGAACTATAACACGCAATGGCAATATTCTATTCTTCTATAAAAAATGTTAACTGTACTATATATGCACAAACGTTAAGCAGAAATACTTGTAAATTCAATAAAAGAGTAGGTGGCGGGGAAGGGTACCCTTGTCTTCTTTTCTGCCACAGTGAGTGCTATGGGAACGCTGGGTAACAGGGTCTGATCTCACCAAGCATGTGGAGAGAATAGTGGACTCGACACGAATGGGCGGAATTGATTTGGCTAAGTGTCGCTCCCCATTGGCCGGGTCTTTTCACGTTACCGCAAAGTTATATTCAATATGGCCGCCAAAAGTTACACGATCGAGGAGAGCATTCGAAGAGGCTTTCCAGTAGAGGTGGGCAACCTTTCTATAGACAATTTATTTAGTTGTTTTGAATGCGCTTCTAACTAGATAGTTGCCTACATTTTTTTTGAATGAAATCAGTGGTGGTTGCTAAAAGATTAATGCAGTTTCTGGATCATTTTGCAGTATCTTAAAGTTATTAAGAATGATAGCTTTAACTGGGTTATTATGAGGGTGAAATGTGAGGGTGAATGGAATTCTGTCATTCTTTTCCTTTTGTGACGTCTGTAGTGCTGACTGTTGATCAATTTTCTGGGCGCGGTGATGGCCCGATTGAACCACAGAATCAGGATAGCCACGTTTCTCAAAGAACTGGTATATTTCCTCTGATTTGTTGGAAAAATCAGCGTCATCAGTACATAGACGTCGAGTCTAAGAAATTGAGAATAGGGAATGGCGCTTTTGACATGAGATGGATGTGAAGATGAATACAACAAATAACTGTGCGAATCGGTGGGTTTATAGTGCACATAGTGGTGGTACATAAACCGTTGCCGCTGATAGAAACTTGGATATCTAGAAAGGCCAGCGAAGTTTCCGAAATTTCCCAGGTATATTTTATAGCCGGATGAAAGGAATTAACGGAGGTTACAAATTGATTGATTTCCTCCTTGCTAGATGAAATTGCGTAGATGCAGTCGGCATTGTAGCGACCCTAGAGTCCAGGTTTAGGACCATTGTACTGATTGAAGAATTGATACTCGACGTAACCTACAAAAAGATTGGTGTAGCTAGATCCCATTTTTGTGCTCATCGCTACACCATTAATTTTTTTTGTTATAGTTATCAGCGAAAGAAAAACAGTTAAGAGTTAAAACTAGTTCAGCTAGGCGGAGAAACGTTTCCGAGCTTGGTTCCTTGACGGTGCGTTGATCGAAAAAATACTTACGTGCTTGAAGACCTTCGCCGTTTGGAATGGCGGTGTATAGAGATGTAATATCCATAGTGAAAATTAGTTTGTCTTCGCCGGTGAAATTGAAATCGCGGAAAATTTCAAGTGCATGTTGACTGTCTTTCATGTAAGATGGTTAAGATTTGAAAATGGGCGCCATAATCTTGTCTGAATAGATAGAAATAAGTTCGGTAGGGCAACTACAGGGAGAAACGATAGGTCGACCCGAGTTGTTAGATTTGTGGATTTTGGGTAAAAAGTAAATACACGAGGTTCTCGGAGTAGTGATGATGAGATTAGTAGCAGTATCCAGCAATTCATGTTTGACTATAAAGTAATGAATCGTGTCTTTGACAATGTTTTGGTTGGTGGAAGTGAGATCTTTCTCGGCTTAAGCATAAATTAAAGGAGGTGTCAGACAATTGCAAGTCTTCTTCTTGGTAAAGGTCGGACCGCAAACAACTACTGCGGGTCGACCAATCGTTTCTGCCTGTAGTTGCCCAACCGAACTTATTTCGGATCATTATCAGCATCTGGGAAAAGGTCGCTATATAAAATTTGTAACGAAAAATAATAAAAACACCCTTATGTAATTCACAGCACCAGAAACCCGCTATATAACTAAATGTTAAAACCGCCGCTTTTAAGAAAACACATTCCAGGCTGAACCCACGACTGTAAGAACTTACAACCCCGAACGTAAGAAAATCAACCCCGAACGTAAGAAATACAACCCCCGAACGTAAGAAATGCAACCCCCGAACGTAAGAACTTTTCAACCCCCGAAAGTAAGAACTTACAATCCCCGAACGTACGAAATACAACCCCCGAACGTAAAAAATACAACCCCCAAACGTAAGAACTTACAACCCCCGAACGTAAGAACTTACAACCCCTGAACGTAAGAATTTACAACCCCAGGACGTAACAAATGCAACCCCCGAACGTAAGAACTTACAACCCCCGAACGTAAGAACTTACAACCTCCGAACGTAAGAAATACAACCCCCGAACGTAAGAAATTACAACCCCCGAACGTAAGAAATACAACCCCCGAAAGTAAGAAATTACAACCCCCGAACGTAGGAAATACAACCCCCGAACGTAAGAACTTACAACCTCCGAAGGTAAGAACTTACAAGCCCCGAACGTAAGAAATACAACCCCCGAACGTAAGAACTTACAACCCCTGAACGTTACAACTTACAACCCCGAACGTAAGAAATACAACCCCCGAACGTAAGAACTTACAACCCCTGAACGTTAAAACTTACAACCCCGAACGTAAGAAATACAACCCCGAACGTAAGAAATTACAACCCCCAACGTAAGAAATACAACCCCGAACGTAAGAACTTACAACCTCCGAACGTAAGAAATACAGTCCCGAACGTAAGAAGTTACAACCCCCGAACGTAAGAAATGCAACCCCCTAACGTAAGAACTTACAACCCCCGAACGTAAGAACTTACAACCTCCGAACGTAAGAAATACAACGTCCGAACGTAAGAAGTTACAACCCCCAAACGTAAGAAATGCAACCCCTAACGTAAGAACTTACAACCCCCGAACGTAAGAACTCACAACCTCCTAACGTAAGAAATTACAACCCTCGAACGTAAGAAATACAACCCCCGAACGTAAGAACTTACAACCCCCGAACGTAAGAAATACAACCCTCGAACGTAAGAACTTACAACCCCTGAACGTTACAACTTACAACCCCCGAACGTAAGAAATACAACCCCCGAACGTAAGAAATTACAACCCCCGAACGTAAGAAATACAGCCCCCGAACGTAAGAACTTACAACCTCTGAACGTAAGAAATACAACGCCCGAACGTAAGAAGTTACAACCCCGAACGTAAGAAATGCAACCCCTAACGTAAGAACTTACAACCCCCGAACGTAAGAACTCACAACCTCCTAACGTAGGAAATTACAACCCTCGAACGTAAGAAATACAACCCCCGAACGTAATAACTTACAACCCCCGAACGTAAGAAATACAACCCCCGAACTTAAGAACTTACAATCCCCGAACGTAAGAACTTACAACCCTCGAACGTAAGAAATAAAACCCCCGAACGTAAGAACTTACAACCTCCGAACGTAAGAAATAGAACCCCCATACATACATAGCTTTTGAATTGGAAAAGAAATCAGCCCAGTCAAAAAGAAAAAAAAATTACAATGAATTGAACTATTTACCACTTAAAGTTTGTATGTCAAGGTCATGTATCAACGAAAATTTGAGGGAGACAAATGTATAGATTTTATGTATGGTAATCACTCACAAAGTGTCAAAATATAAGCAAATTTATAATATAACTTAAATGTCTGCATGACTGTGTGAAATCACTTATGAAAGGTGTGTGAAAGGCGTGTGAAATGCTTGTGAAATGCATGTGAAATGTTTGGAAAACTATCCTTCAAAGACGTGAAATTCTTTTAGCCATGTGTGAAAACACCGTGTGAAAAGGATAACATTTTTGCACATGTATTTTCACACACCTTTCACATGGAGAATTTTCACACGGATGTGAAACAAACATGTGAAACCTTTGGGAAAATTAGTGAGAAATATGTGAATAGCATGTGAAAATAACCACTTTTTCACACAGTATTTTCACATGCTTTTCACACATTTGCTCCTAGTAGTGGTTGTTGGTATAGTTATCGAAATCAGTTACCATACTCTAAATCTAAATCATTTTAGGGCAATATTATTTAACAGGTAAGGAGTGATTTAAACCAGAGCAGAAAAATTAATAAGGTACACAATTAAGTTTACATACATGTTGGTACTGCCCAGTAATTTCAGCAAACAAAAATTGGAAATTATCAATTAAACAGTCATAATTAACGAATGAATGATAACGGAAGTAACATGTAATTTATTACCACAAAAATTAAAACAATAATAATAATAATGAAAACAACAATAACAATGATAATAATAATAATAATAATAATAATAATAATAATAATATTAATAATAATAACGCTTTGATGAACCACAAAATGTTTTGAAGTTCATTTTTTAATGAAGACAATACATGCTTTGGAGGAGACATCATCCATCGTCAGTTGTACAGTGAGGGATAAAATGAAAATAAACAATAAATAGTGTAACAAAGTGAGATCTGAACAAGAATAGTTAAGGATGAAGACTTATTGCTTATTTTCATTTTATTCCTCAATGTACAACTGATGATGGATGATGTCTCATCCAAAACATGTATTGTCTTCATTAAAAAATGAACTTCAAAAACATCGTGTGGATCATCAAAGCGATATCTTACTTCGTGCTGCTACGAAGCTAAATAACAGTAATAATGATAATAATGACAATAATATTAACAATAACAAGACGACTTAACTTTCTAAGAACTTGCAACCCCCGAACGTAAAAACTTACAACCCACGAACGTAAGAAATTACAACCCCCGAACGTAAGAAATACAACACCCGAACGTAAGAAATTACAACCCCCGAACGTAAGAACTTACAACTTCCGAACGTAAGATGCAGCCCCAGAACGTAAGAACTTACAACCCCCTTACGTTCGGGGGTTGTAATTTCTTACGTTCGGAGGTTTTAAGTTCTTACGTTCGGGGGTTGCATTTCTTGCGCTCGGGAGTTGTAAGTTCTTACGTTCGGGGGTTTTAAGTTCTTACGTTCAGGGGTTGCATTTCTTACGTTCGGGGGTTTTTATTTCTTACGTTCGGGGATTCTAATTTCTTACGTTCGGGGGTTGTATTTCTTACGTTCGGGGTTGTGAGTAGGTTCGGGTGATGTATTTTCTTACGTTCGGGTTGCATTTCTAGTTCAGGGGTTATAATTCTTACGTTCGGGGGTTACAATTCTTCCGTTCGGGGGTTGTACTTACGTTCGGGGGTTGTATTTCTAACGTTCGGGGGTTGTAATTTCTTACGTTCGGAGGTTGTAATTTCTTACGTTCGGGGGTTATAATTCTTACGTTCGTGGGTTGTAATTTCTTACTTTCAGGGTTTGTGAGTTCTTACGTTCGGGGGTTGTAATTTCTTACGTTCGGAGGTTTTAAGTTCTTACGTTCGGGGGTTGCATTTCTTACGCTCGGGAGTTGTAAGTTCTTACGTTCGGGGATTCTAATTTCTTACGTTCGGGGGTTGTATTTCTTACGTTCGGGGGTTGTGAGTAGGTTCGGGTGATGTATTTTCTTACGTTCGGGTTGCATTTCTAGTTCAGGGGTTATAATTCTTACGTTCGGGGGTTACAATTCTTCCGTTCGGGGGTTGTACTTACGTTCGGGGGTTGTATTTCTAACGTTCGGGGGTTGCATTTCTTACGTTCGGGGGTTGTAATTTCTTACGTTCGGAAGTAGTATAGTGTTTGGGGGTTTCAGCACATAAATTAATTTAGGGGGGTGTTTTAGCAAAATGATCTCGGATTTTGGAAAAACTATAGTTATTTTATTTTTGATCTCGTAAAATGCGTGACTTTCTCGGAAGAATCACCAAGCGTGACATTCTCGGAAAACAGGGAATGAGTCACCACCTATAGCTATTATTTCTCACTGGTTTCGTCTCATGGTTTAAAAATAAAATATCACATAATATTATAGAATGAGTTGTAATTCAGTAATTCACAATGAATTGAAAAATATGGGAGAATTGTCATGTTATTTTTGTGATCAGCTATTGGTCAAAGTTGTTAAAAGTGTGAAAGCACCTTGCTGTGAAAATCAGAAAATGTTTAACGATGATGGTGAAAATGTTTGTCTAAATTGTGGTTCAGTTCATGGTTATGATTATTGTAAAGAGTACGTTGACTTTCATAATAATATGTATAAAATACGGCGAAAATCTGTATATCATCGCAAGTACCATATTGAAAATGTGATAAATGGTATATGTCGCAAGAATAGATTTCAAATTTCTGTAAAAGATAAAGGCAAAATATTGAAAATATTTGAAGAGATAGACACTGTCCTTCCTTTGGTGAATAAGAATCGTAAAAGAATGATTAGCACTAAATTTATGCTTAAGCAAATATTTTTAATGCTTGATCTTCCATTTGATGAAATAATAGTTACTAGATCAAAAAAGACGCTTGGATTTTATGATCGATATTGGGTTGACATTCTAATGTTGAGATTTGATAAGATTATTCGTATTATCAAGCAGTGAATTTTTCATCATATTTCTGTAGGTACGTATCAATAATTGGACTATTGTCAGTCACATAATCATCGATATTCTTCATTGAGATTTGTATACTTGAAGCATCAAAATCACCACTTCTCAACTTGTCTTTTATTGAATTGAGTAGATGTTGATAGCTTTGATAAGCATATGTGCAATTTTGGATTTTCAAATCTAGGTTTTTATGCTTCATCCACCCTTGTATCAAAAGTGCTGCTGTACTGATGGCTACCAAACTAACACCACCTGTTGCCACACTTGTGGCGAGACCCCCAGTTGCAAAGATGATGGACAAGGAATTCCCCAGTAATTTCCATTTTTTAAACCGTTTAACCGCCTGTTTATGAGCCCAACACTTTCTGTGATATGTTCGGTAATAGGATTTTAATTCATTTACCTGATCTTCTGTTAATTCACCTGAAATATGGTTCCAGCTGAATATGCTTTTTCGCTCTTTCATACATATTGTTTATACTATAATTCTCTTGAATATGCAATAAAGTATCCCAGATATCTGGCCACATAATGGAGATCTTTTCCTACGTTTTGTTGTGAGATGCTTAGATATGGCATAACAATATCCACGATCCAATGAATGACTATTATAAAATCTACCATAAGCATCATGAAGTATGCCATGTGTTTGTAATGTATCAATCCAACCAAGTGTATGTTCCAAGAAACGTGTCAAGCATCCACTGCCTGGGCCAATAAGTCCAATATCACTGTGTTCTTGTAAAATTTCATTAATTTTGATTAAATCATTGAAATGCTTATGATACAAATATTGGTAGACTAGAGCTGATTTCAAAATTGAGTCATCAACACCAGGATATTCTCTTTTGACATATATATTTAACATATCTAATAATGTCTTTCATAATAATCAATTATATAATTCAAAGATCGAAATAATCTTCAAGGAAACGGAACATATTTTTTAATTCATCATCAGACAGAGATTTTTGCCAAACAGAAAAAGCGTACAGATCCATTTCAGAAAAATTGACTGCAGTACCATCATCATCAACTTGACATCCAACGAACATTTTTTGTGGATTTCCTGACAGTGTTGCTGAGATTGTTTTTGTTCCAACAGGAGTCATTGATGAAATACCTCTAAATAGTTCCATATTTTGTCCATTCACTCTTATTGTCCAAACCTCAATATCACCAGTCAGATTAGACAAAGAAAGAGCAGTAAGTCTTCCACCTGAGAGAGTACCAAAATCAACCCAAACATTACCATTATTCCAAGGAAAATGAACACCAAATCGAATATTAGCCTGCCCCATTGAAATTGAGATTGTTTCTTCACTTGTTTTGTATTAACAACCATGATTACTGTGCATGTATTCCCATTTGGTCCAGCAACTTTGGATATATCAAATGAATTTATTCTCAAGTAGTCATCAGTCCCATGGAATCGCAGAAAGAATCTCTTTTTATTTGAATCTCTCAACAGCAGAGGTTTTTGGAATTATCAGTTTGTGTGAAAGATATATTATTGACAGGATCAACCCATCTTGAGACTCTATCGTTTGTATCAGATGTTAAAAAAGAGAGAGCTGGGATGAGAGCAATAGAAATTCCATCAAGGACTGGCACACCAGGAAGAGAGTTGGAAATAACAAAAGTAGCTCTATCTAACTTCAGATCAAGTTGTTTTTTTGTGACACAATCATTATCATCAGTTCCTTCATCAACATTTATCAATTTCTTGTTGTTTCCAAGATCATAGTGGCCATCTTGTGTTAATGTGAATCCGTCACCTTTATCACCTTTTGGACCAATTAGACCTCTATCACCTTTATCACCTTTAGGACCAATTGCACCAGTATCACCTTTTTGACCAACAGCACCAGTATCACCTTTATCACCTTTATTGTCTTGATTTTGTGGAGAATTAAAAACTCCCATATAATATTATTTTAGATTAATTCATAATTACTTCAAGTGTGAATGTTGTATCAAATGCTCCACTATTGGGATGTGAATAGTCAATTATAAGATAGCCTCTCGATAATGATTTATTGATGTCAACCGTTGTGATGTTTCTACCCACAGCACCATGTCTGTATTCGAAAATAGTTGCTGGTAATGGCAATGGCCCAGCACCTTCATTCTTTTTCGTGAAGTAGAATATTCCGGGTTTTGTTCCTTGTATTACATACATATTCTTAATATGAAAGTTATTGTTATGAATAACTAAAAATTCAGCGCCATTAATTAATACAGGCTTCAAAGTATTCTTATCATGTCCTTGTTTGGCTTTAACAAAGCAATTTAAATATTGTATTTGACCAATTATATTATTCCCATTCAAATTTAGATCACCTCCTAATTTTGGCTGATAGAGAGCAAATCCACCCAAATCGAAAGCTGTTTCCATAATTACACCTGTAACGCTTGAACGAAATAGATTCAAACTATTATTATGAATTCTATAGCCATTCAGATTTAAATCACCACCAAGTTTAGCCTCTTTTATCAGATAAGTGTTCATATTAATATTATTTAGCATTGTCAATTCACCATTGTCTCCACCAAACAACCAATTTTCATTTTCTTTCACATCAAAACCATTCAAATCTAAATCAGTTTGTAATTGTATTTTTTCATTTACGATTTTGTAAGCTTCAGCGAAGTCGTAAACACTTGATGGAACGTCTACAGCTTCAAAATCAATACCATATGCAACACAATGAACTTTGTACTTATTTGGATAAGTTGGGTTAGCATTAATATGAATCGTACAATATAAATATTCAGGTGGTGAACTTACTGAAGGTTTTTCAATCCATAATAAATATCTCGAATGATCTTCATTTCTGTTATCAAATTTTCTCCCTACAGTTTTATGAATTGTAATTCCACCAGTTGCACTGAATGTTACACTACTAAGATTCATTCCTTCATAATCAGGAAATAGCCATTCAAGAATGAAAGTGTATTTTCCATCTTTTATTGTGTACATATTAAATCCAATTCTAGCTCTGTAAATATGATTAGCTTCTTTATTCAAGTCTACATCAATTACCTTTTTTGAAATCAAATGTGGTGACCGAGGTAAATTGACATATCCATTAACTGTCAAGCCATATTCAGTGCTAATTTCATCGATATCATTCATCAAATATTTGAAAGCATTCTTTGGATGAGAAGCAGATGAAATATGACTTTTTTCTAATTGATCTAAATTTACGGCATCGGTTTTATTTGTTCCTTCTTTCAAGTTAATGATTTTATGCCCTCCAAGTTTCATATCCGCTGCCATCGCATTTGTTCCATTCAATAATAAAGCGTTTGCTCTCATAACTATTCCAGCTCGATTTAAAACTCTGAAGTTCACTGCATCAGTTTCATTCGACGGGTCCGCTAAATTCGTCACTTTATTTCCACTCATTGACAAATCGCCATACATTGCAGTTGAACCGTCTCGTCGAAGAAAATATTCATCAGTATAAAGTTTTGTCACCGCACCGTCTGCGTTGACGGGTGGAGCAAGATCAGTGATGGTGTTGTTGTTCATATTCAGATTTTGTTGTGCAATCGTATCGAGTTTGGTTTGCAACCTCTGGTCCACATAACTTTTGTTTACAGCATCTTGTGGGTTTGAGGGATTATCCTGCAGGTTGATGATTTTGTTTAATTTCATGTCAATATTACCACCAAATGCAACATGGCCGTTTTCGATTTCATACGCTGGGTCGTGCACAAAGTAAGACAAATTTGTATGATATCCAAAGGCTCCATAAACAATGAGATGTGTTTTGGTGTTAGACGCTGGAGCTGTACTACTTAGATCAACCTGTATTGCCGCTTGACCACCACTTGTTTTTTCTATCTGGAAAAGTTTTTTCATGTAACCATCAACGTGTGGAGTTTGGGGAAAAGGTTTTTGAAATGGGTGTCCCGCATCTCGTATATTTACAGTTGGAATGAATAAATCAATTGTTGCATTTTGAGGGTTGGAGGGTGAGAAAAACTCAACAACAAAAGTGTACTGACTGTTTCTCAAAGATGTCAAATCAAAACGAATTTTGGATGTAAAGTTACCACTTCGTTTAATGAAAAAAGACAATGACGACTTGTTTATGTGGTATGGTGATCTGTCAAAATTCTCAATTTGAAGGTTTTCCACACCACTGACTGCAGAAGACTTGGATATGTCTTTTAACAGAAAAGCGAATGGGTTGCGTTGAGCTCCTGATGCTGAAAAAACAAGGTCATCAACATACTTTTTGTTGGCAGAATCTTTATCAGAGTTTGGAGATCCAACATTTGTTATTTTATTGTCACCCATGTCCAAATCTCCAGTCATTGCAACAGTTCCATCTTTTTTAAGAAATGGTGAAACATCAATGCCAGCAATTTCAGTATCAACATACCCCTTTGTGGCTGTATCATTGTTTGCTGTTGGGGCTGCTACATTTGTAATTTTGTTGTCACTCATGTCGAGATCACCAGTCATTGCATTTGTTCCATTCAATAATAATGTGTTTGCTCTGATACCTTGTATATTTTGTACAACAAAACCAAAATTCACCGCATCATGACTACTGACTGGAGATGATAAGCTAGGGAATGGTATATTTGTTATTTTATTGTTGCCCATGTCAAGATCACCAGTCATTGCAACACTTCCATCTTTTTTGACAAATGGTGAATAATCAATAGCAAGAATTTCATCATCAACATATTTTTTATTGGCAGCATCTTTATCAGAGTTTGGAGGTCCAACATTGATGATTTCATTGTTTTTCATGTCAATTTGACCACCAAATGCAACATTACCATTTTCAATTTCATACACTGGGTCGTGAATATGTGACAAAATGATATTAGAAAATCCATAAAAACCATAAACTATGACATGATGTTTGGCATTATTTGATAAATATGGTGAGATCAACAACAGTTCCATTGATGTCTGACCAACTCTCGTTTTTTCAAGGAAGAATATTCTCTTGAGATAACCATCAACAAGATGAGTCTTTGGAAATGCTCTTTTTATTGAATCCTTTCTTTCAATTAAATTTGATGACAAAACATCATCATCAACTGTTGCATTGTTTGGATTACCATCAGTATAAAACTCAACAACTAAAGTGTACTTTGAAACTTCCAATTGTGTCAGATCAAAACGAAGAACAGTTGTAAGACCAGCAGAAGGAATCACAAAAGACAAGGCTTTTTTATTCATTGAGTAAGGGCTTTTATTAAAATTTTCCAATTTGAGATCATTTGCATTTCTAAGAATAGTTGTTTTTGATATGTCTTCAAGAAGGAATTTGAATGGATTTTCCCTTGTTCCTTCAATTGATAAAACAGAATCGTTTACGTATCTCATATTAACAGCATCTTTGTTAGAAGTTGGGTCTGCTACATTACTGATTTTTTTGTTTTCAATGTCATAATTACCATCTTGTGTTAATTTGAATCCATCACCTTTATCACCTTTGGGACCAACAGCTCCAGTAGCTCCTTGTGGACCAATTGCACCTGTATTACCTTTTGGGCCTCTATCACCTTTATCACCTTTGGGAACAATTGGACCAGCTGGACCTCTTTCACCAGTTCCAGTTTTTGTTTTATCTTGATTTTGTGGAGAATTAAAAACTCCCATATAATATTAGATTAGATAACACAGTGAAGTTTGACCTATCTAATTGTTGTCATTGTTGTCATTGTTGTCATCTTTTTTGTCTTTTTTGAATTCAGACATGTCAATTAATTCTGGAACTTGCAATGGAAGCGCCATATGATATAATATTAGATTAGATTAAACAGCACCATAAAAATTCCTCTTGATTGTTTTCATTGGTTTGTCAACATAACAGAAGGAATAAGGTTTCTTGGTTGCTTCAATGTATTTCTGCTTGTCTATTCCAAGTTCTTGTGCAATAATGTTTCTCTCTCTTGTGGATGGAAAATCATAAAGGCAGAAATGGCTACAATTAAGTCTAACAGATTTTGGGCATCCATAGAATGATTGTGTGAGATATATGACAGAACAGTTTTTGTCTCCCTTGAATGAAATAGCTTATGATTTCATCTTGTTTTTTGTCAGTCACAAAATCATCAAACACAACCAATCGTTGTAAATCAGTGTCTTTAATCTGTTCAACAGGTGATATTTCATCTTGGCTGCATATCAATACAGGATATCCAACTTGCCTGCTTATTTCATCCATGACTTTCCGCAGATATTGATATTTGTCTTGATCCAAGTTTTTGGCATAAAGATGTATCTGATCATAATAGACCAATGGTTCCATAATCAGATGCATGAACAATGTTGTCTTTCCAGATCCAGAATTACCAGCCAATAACATTCTGAATGTATCTTTTGGCATATACGGATACAACTGTCTGAATGAATTATTTGAATTCTGAATGATATCATAATTTGGAATTTCCATATGTTAATAGTTTAGATTAGTCTAACACAATTGTATATGGAAATAGAACGAATGAAAAGGCTTCTTAAAAGTGGAATTGAAGCTGGAAACAAAACAAGAGAAGTTCGTGATGTTATCAAGACTTATGAATACAGAAAACAGGATGCATATGATACAACCTCAGAATTACTGAAGCCCTCTATTGATGTCCAGAAGAGTGTGAAAGAAAGTGTTGACAAAAAACAGGATAAAGTCATTGAACATTTAAAAAAAAAATCAAAAAGCCTTGACATCCGGTTTTGAAGATCTTATGCTATTGAACACATTACCTGAATCAGTACCTGTGAAAACAACATTACCAATTGATTACAAACCTCAAATGATGACTGAAACAGAAGCACCATATAAGTCAAATCTTGATAAAGGTTTTTCAGTTGAGGATATTCAAACATTGATGAAATATAATTTAGCTCCTCCATCACAGATATTTAAATCATATATGGATGGAACAATCGATATTAATGAGTATGATCAAATGATTGGTAAATTAACCAAGGATGTTGGAAGACAAAAAGCTCATCTATCAACAACCAAAAAGAATAGGGATAAAAATAAAGAACAAATTCATAAAATAACTCAAGAGATCAAATTATTGCAAAAGTACCGAAAAAGAATTGGCGCCGTTGAGGAAGGTGCACAAACTGTTGGTTCAGGTATCAGAAAGAAGAAAAGACAATATGGAGCAGGTGTTTTTCATTACAATAATATTGGAGACTTGCTTTCACGATTGCAATTACTTGGTGGGTCCCTATTTGCAGGTAATAACAGTGCTGGTGTTAGAAATGAGTTTGTGAAGATATTGCATACATTAAGCAGATTGGGTGTTATTGGAACTAATGAGCTGAATAAAATAATGATGAAATATCTAATGTAAAAGTATATGACAGAAATTTCATTACGATTCAACAGTAAAAACAGAGACAAAATTGGTGTCAGCAAGAGTCATGATTTTGAAAAAAGATTCAATACACCTATCAACTTAACGCATGATTTGAAATATGAAATGGCAGTGAATGTTATCAATATGACATACAGTTGGTACAACATCAGAGAATTTTTTGGGAATAATCAAATGAAATATAGCCACGACAAAGGTGCAAACTGGGAAACAATAACATTCGTTGACGGGATGTATTCATACGACGATATCAATAGTTACATTCATGAGTATATGAGAAAAAAATAACCATGTACTGAATCCATCTGAAACAGACAAATCAAAATTCATGTATTGTATTAACATGTATTTCGTTTTGTCAACATATCGCATTTTGATTGAACTTGATGAAAACTATCGAGTGGATCTGAGAAATCTTGATTTCAGAAAACTTATCGGTTTCGATTCAAAATTAGTTTCAGCCACAGAATATGGAACAAATCTGCCTGATATTACAAGAGGAGTAGATGAAATTTATATCAATTGTGATATGGTGATAGATAGCATTGTTGATGGAAATAGCACAAATACAATCGCAGTTATACCAGTCACAGATCTCGTTAGAAGTTTACCTTTCACTTACAAACCTCGTTTTCTTTCATGGAATCCTGTCTCAACACACACAATCAGCTCAATACGCTTTTATGTCACAGACTCTTCTAGAGCTCCAGTCGATTTAAACGGGATAGATTGGAATATTGAGTTATTCTTGAGAGGTGTGGAATTAAAAAACCTAATAGTATATGAAACGGTTTGAGTTTAAAAAATATGAACAACATGGTGAAGGTGTCATAACTGACATTATCAAAACAGCTGGAAAAAAAGCAGCCACAACAATTGGTGAACATGCTGGCAAAAAAGCTGGTGACAAAATAATAGAACTTTTAAAAAGAGAAAAAGTGGAAACAAGAGTGGAACTGAGAGTGTGAGCCAGACTGGTGGTTTAATCAAAAGAAAGAGAGGCCGACCTCGTAAAATAAAATAACTTTTATCTAACACAATAATATATGTCAAACTATCGTGACTCAAAATATATCGAAAGATATGAAGATGTAGTGTTCGAACTAGAGACAGCACTTAATACTGTAGTAGCAAACAATGCTCATCAGAGGAAAACAGGTTACCGTTTCGTTGTTGATAACAGTGGAGAGACTACACCATTTGATTGGTACAATGCCCGTTTGAATGTTGATTTCATTGTAAAGAAGCTTGCAGATGGAGCCGCCATTGCAGAAAATGATAGAAATGGTATCGTTAATTCAGTTCACGCTCTTATAAACACTCTTAATGTAAAAATGAATGGTATTGATCTTTATGAGTGCAGAGATGCCAACCAAGCCACAAATATTAAGTCGTTGCTTGAGTATTCACAAGGTTATGCTTCAAGTCAAGGAACAAATGAGTTTTTCTATCTTGACACCAACAGGATTGCTGATGACAGAGTTGCTCAGGTGGCTACTTATAACAAAGGTTTCGCAGCTCGCAAAGCACCGTTGAATACTGCTGGTGGTAAAGTAAATGCAGAGATAGCATTGAACAGATACGGTTTTTTCAAGAGCCTTTGGGATGAACTTTTGCCAAACTCTAAATTGGAGGTTAACTTGACACTTGAGAGTGATGACAATATGATTTGGCAAGCTGCTGATGATTGCCGTGTGGTACTAACTAAATTTCAGCTTATTGTTCCTCGTATTATTTTTAATTCAGCGGGAAAGTCACTGTACTTGAGTAAGTATCTTGACAACAGAAAGTGGACTTACATGAGAGAAATGGTTGAGAGAGGCAATTCAACAAGACAACAGACAGCCAATTTCCGTATTTCCACATGAATAAACAAACCCAGGCATGTCTTTGTATTCATCATCAATGATGCTAATGATTCTGATCAGACAGCCAATAAATTTCTCTATAACACCTTTTCAGTTGCAAATAACCAAACTTTGAATGATTGTTATCTTGAGGTTGGCAATGGTAATGATTATCCAGAGGTTCATTATAAACCATCAACAGAACCGACAAGAGTATTTAGAGATGTTTTGAAATATGTTCAAGCTGTAAATGATTTCAGTGAAAGTACCCTTCTTAACAGGGGCAATTTCGGTACAATATTCCCTTTCATTTATTTTGATTTGACGAAACAGAAACAGGATATCAAAGATGGAATGACAAAACTGACTTTCAAATACACTTTGAGTGGGGCAACAGATGCTGATTACAGTGTGTATGCATTGGTCCTCTATGAGAAGGATATTGAGATGAGAAAGACTGATGGTAAAATCGTCTTGAGATCTATGTAAATGGAATAATTAATTGGAAATAATTAATTAATTAAATAAATTGAATAAAATAAATAAATTAAATAAATTAAAAAATAATTAAATGAAAATAAATAAATAATTAATTAATCAAATGTTTTATATTAAATACAATTTAGTATAAACATATATTATATGACTACTTATCATCCACATGGTGTGAGACTATCAAAAAGTCAGAAACAAAAGCTAGCAAAAGCTTGTGCAACAAATTCACCTGTAACAATAAAGTTGACGCATAGTGAATTGTCTGGAAATGATCAACTAATGTTGACTAAGAGACAAATCAACAAACTGATTAAATCAAGTAGATCAGGAAAAGGTTCAGACATCAAGATATCAAAAAATCAAATCAGAAAAGCTGTTGTAGAAGGAGGTTCTCTTTGGTCCAGTCTTTTTTCACTTGGAACAAAACTATTGCCATATGCAACTAAAGCTGTAGCTAAGGCAGCTCCAGCATTGGCTACAGGTGCTCTGTCTTCATTAGCAAGTCTCGGTGTTGATAAACTATTTGGGAAGAAACAAAGTGGAGGATTTCTTATTCCTAATGCCAATTTATCCCAATTATTGAATGTAGGAAATTTATTGAATACGAGACAGATGGCAGATATTATTCAAAAAATGCAGTATGGTGGAGACGTTGTTATAAAACCAACAAAAACACAGATTGGAAATGGTATTGGAACAATACTCGCTAGTATTGGAATTCCTTTGGCCATAGAAGCAATTAGAAAATTAACTGGAAAAGGTTTGCATGTTGAAAGCAGCCGTCCAAGACGGTCATTACCAGTTCATGTTCCAGATTCCATTGCAGTTAATAAAAGTGGTGGGAAACATGCTATGATTCCATGGCAATCCCCTCCTGTTTTTGGTACATGGGATAACCCAATAGGCATGGGAATGAAAAAAAAAAAAGAAAAACCAAAGGAAAAGGACTTCTACTGGGCAAAAACAGTCCATTCAATTCAATCCCCATACTAGGAACCATTTTGTAAATAAACCCTTATCCAACTTTGATTTAATCAGTTGGCTTAAGCAACTTGGAATAAAACATTTTAGAGGAGTATTTTCAAGAGACAACCTGCCGAGACAAATAAAAAACAATGAATGTGGGATAGTCAATCTTGATTCCAAAATTGGACCAGGTACTCATTGGGTTTGTTATAGGAATTTCAAAAATGATAAATACTGTGAATACTTCGACTCTTTTGGTTTAATGATGCCGACAGAAGTTCAAATATATATGTTGACAAGCGGTAAACAACTTGAATACTCTGGTGATGAGATACAAGAAAGGGATTCAGTCTTGTGTGGATATTGGTGTTTGTACTATCTTCTTGATAGACAAAAAGGCAGATCTATTCTGAATACAATACACAATTCCAAATTCAGTCCAACAGATACGAGTGTCAATCACAGATTCATCATAGACTACTTCGAAAATATCTAAATAATATGCATGAAGTTAGTTCCAGTAAAAGTTGGATTAAATGATTTTCAGAGGTTAATGATTGATCGCGCTGATTTCGACAATGAAACAACATTCATCAAATTAACTCCCTTTCAAATGATTGGTGGTGATCACACATTGTTTGTTTGCTGTTTGACGAAAGAATTAATGAAATATAAAATCATGAATAATGAAGAATTTTACATCAAGTTATTTCCATCAAGTTGTGTAGAAGAGGAAAACCACCACCAAATGGATTTTATGTAATGTAATAACATATGACATGTACATGCGGTCTTGATAAGACAAAGACACCTTGCTCGATGAAAGAGTGTGCTAAAGGAAACAGATCAGATACTGGGGATTGAATAAGGTTGACTCACGTATTCTTGAATCTGCAGGATCAACAAAAGATCTTGCTGGAAAAAGACAGAAATTGATTTCTGAAAGAATTAAAACAATGCCGCACTTAAAAAACTCAAAATGAGATACAGTTCAGTAAAGACAAAATCAGAAATGAACAGATAAGGAAAGAAGCAGCAGAGATTATGGAAAAAAGAAAAGATATAAATGCCAAACTTGCAAAAGTCAACAAAGAATTGGAAAAGATGAAGTCGGACGACATCAAAGGTGGAAACTTATCTAACGTATATACAATGGTGAAATCATACTGTGTGAAACAGAAGAAAGTCACTGAATGTGTACCAGGAAGTGAAAGATATCAGAAGACTAAAAATGGTCGAACTGTGATGAAATGTACTTGTGCTGAATGTGGAATCACAAAGACTAAATTTGTCAGAAATCGGGGAAACTAATTAGCCCGTCTGAAGGGGCGGGCATAGGATCAACATTATTAACAACTGGATTAGATTTGCTTGGTCATGCGGCTCCAATGATTGGTAAAAAGGCATTGCAAGCTGGAAGATATTACGCTTCAGAAGCTCTCAGAAATCCAAAAAATCAACAGTATTTAATTGACAAAGGACTTTCCCTAGCAAAGCCGGCTATTAGTTCAGTTGGAAAAAAAGCATTATTTGATTTAAGTACAAAAATACGTCCAAAGCGTGCTGACAAGAGACAAACCCATAAAACAGATATCAAGGATATTGATTATACACGTGGTGGTGCTATTGATATTCATAAGGTTATTGGCAAGCTTCCTAAACCAAAAGCAGGTTGGACTCCAAGTAAGTATAAATATATGGGCCCTTATAATCCGTTGCACGAACAGTTGGAATATGATAAAAATACAGGTGAGGTTACAAAATGGAATGTCCTACCTTACAATAAAGTAGATGAAATAGCAGCTTATCATGATATTTGTTATGATATGGGAAAAAAATAAAGGTGATTGTGATAGAACAATGGTCGAGTCACTAGATCAAATACCATATGGTGAGATGCCAAAATGGGGTCAAACAGCTAGATTCTTAATTGAAAAAAAACAGAAACTTGGTCTTGGTGTTTCAAAAAACGGAAAAAGCCGTCGAGTGAAGAAAACTGGCAAGAAAAACTAGCTGATGAATTACATGCACCCATAAAACGAAATTTCACTCGGCGGCGTGTGATTGTAAATAAAATTGATGAAATATGGGCAAGTGATCTAGTTGAAATGCAACAGTTCAGTAAATGGAATAAAGGTTATCGATATCTTCTTATGGTTATTGATGTCTTCAGCAAATATGGTTGGATTGTCCCATTGAAGGATAAGAAAGGTGAATCTGTCACTGAAGCATTCAAAACAATATTCAAGGAAGGCAGAAAACCACAATATCTATGGGTCGACAAGGGAAAAGAGTTTTACAACAAACACTTGAAGGACTTGCTAGAGAAACATAGTGTACAGATGTACTCAACTGAGAATGAAGAGAAGTCATCAGTAGTTGAAAGATGGAATAGGACAGTCAAGTCCAAAATGTGGAAGCAGTTCACTGTTCAAGGTAATACACAGTATTTAGACATATTACCAAAATTAGTGAAACAGTATAATAATACCAAACATTCAAGCACAAAGATGACACCCGTTGAAGCATCTGATAAGAGGAATGAAGGAACTGTTTACTTCAATTTGTATGGTGATATGAAAACTTTAAAACAGAAACCGAAATTCAAAATAGGTGACAAGGTCCGAATATCTAAGTATAAACGGAATGTGTTCGACACGGGCTATACACCAAATTGGACTGAAGAAGTGTTTACAGTTGATAAAATCCAATATACAAATCCAATAACATACAAACTAAAAGATCTCAACGATGAAGAAATACAAGGGAGTTTTTATGAAGCTGAATTATTAAAAGCCAGACAAGATGTATTCCGTATTGATAAAGTCATTCGCAGAGATTAGAAGAAGAAGCAAGCTTTGGTGAAGTGGAAGGGTTACAGTGACGAATTTAACAGTTGGATACCGTTCAAGGATTTAAAAGATATATCATAAAAGAAAATTATCTAACATATATATATAAGTAGACCTTACAGTATTCTGTTATTTGCTATTATATGTAGCCAAAAATATGATTGTTTCTGGCTATATAAAAAAACATATTTAAAAACAAATCTATAGTTATTACATATGGAGAATAAGAATGTTAAAAGAGGTCGTGGAAGGCCTACAGTTTTTACTGATGAAGAAAGAAGAAATCATAGAACCAACTACATGTTAAATAAAGAATGGTATTGTGATATCTGCAAGACAGGACGGAATTATACGCTAGCTGGGAAGTGGTCTCACTTGAAAACAAAGAAGCACATTAAAAATATGATACCAGCTATTGATAAGAGAGACATCAATTTTGTAATGAACGGAGCACGCAGAAACGATGCAGCAATAGTGATAAAGATGGAATGACAGTTCAAAGGATCCAGTTTTTGGATCACTTGAATTTTTTAAATATATAAAACACATTTAAAGAAATAGTGACTATAGAATAATATGGAAAAAATAATCGAAACCAATTATATGGATAAGAAGAGTCTCAAGAAACTGAGCAAATCTGAGCTCATCAATTTGCTGTTGAAGCAACAGAAGAAACCAAAGATCGTTATCGTGGATGATACAAAACCAATAACTAAAAAGGTGGTTCAAAAACCAACCCCAGCACCCCGAAGGAGTGTCAAGCAGATGGTTCAAGATTATGAAGACAACATAATTCTTCCACCATTGGAATTCAGGGACAGACCTGTGCCAGCACCCAGAACCAAAAAACCGTTACCAGTACCATTACCAAGGACTAAGATAGAGAAAGTTGATAAAGCTTTGAAAGGTTATACTGAGTCTTTTGAAATCAGTATAAAAAATGACAAAGACCCGCTTGCGCAACTGCAAAACACAAGAAAGGCTGTTGCATATAATATTATAAAATTGTTGAATGAAATGAAAGGACTGAAATTTGTTGAAACACTCAAGGTAACATTTGCAAAAATGACTGACGGAGAAATAGAATACAAAACCGCATATTTTAACAGTGTAGCTCAAACAATTGTGAATAATCTGGAAGTAACTGAATCACTACAGTTGTCAAAAGACCAAATAATGAATAAGATTGCAGTTTGGGTATCTGAAGGTTCTGGTTGGACAATTGAATCTGTTGACAGCCATTATCTTAATGTTGTGAAATATAAACCAATGAGAGGCTCTTCATACATTAAACTACCTCAGGAACTTAGAAACAGTAGAAAAGGATTGATTAATATGAAAAATGAGGATGATGAATGCTTCCGATGGTGTCACATCAGGCACTTGAATCCACAAGATAAAGGCCCACAGAGGATTAAAAAAGTTGACAAGCAATATGTCAAAAATTTGGATTACACTGGGATTGAATTTCCAGTGACAACAAAACAGTACAACAAAATAGAAAAACAAAATGAGATCAACATCAATGTATTTGGTTATGAGGAGAAACAAGTCTACCCAATTTACATTTCAAAAGAGAATTATGAAGACTGTTTGAATCTTCTTCTTATAACAGAAAATGAAAAAAAGCATTATGTGTTTATTAAAGATGTCAACAGGTTAATGTACAATCATACTAAACATAAGGAAAGAAAGCATTTCTGCATGCGTTGTTTGCAATGTTTCAGCTCGGAAAGAGTATTGACTAATCACAAAGAAAACTGCATACAAGTCAATGGCACACAAGCAATAAAAATGCCAGAAAAAGGTAAAAACATACTGAAATTCAATAATTTCCATAAACAACAACCTGTACCATTTGTGATATATGCAGACTTTGAGGCTATAACTGAAAAGATATCTGGTTGTCAACCCAACAATGATAAATCATACACTGAAGCCTATCAGAAGCATACTGACTGTGGATATGGTTACAAAGTTGTTTGCTGCTATGACGATAAATATAGCAAACCAGCAGCAATATACAGAGGTGAAAAGGCTGTGTACAAATTCATGGAAGCTATGTTGGAGGAAGTTGCATATTGCAAGAAGGTTGTTAAAAATGAATTCAACAAACCATTAAAAATGACAAAAGATGATAAGAAGGAATTCCAAAAAGCCAAAGAATGTCACATTTGTGATAAAAAATACACTGACAAAGATATCCGAGTTCGAGATCACTGTCACATCACTGGTAAATACAGAGGCTCTGCCCATCAAGAATGTAATCTAAAACTCAGAATAAACCCAGAAGAAATAAAGATTCCTGTTATATTCCATAATTTGAGAGGTTATGACAGCCATTTTATAATGCAAGAGATTGGTGCTATTGTTAAGAAACACACTTACACAAATAAGAAAGGTGAAAAGTGTCAAATGGCAATCAATGCTATACCTAACAACATGGAGAAGTATATGGCTTTCATGCTTGGTAATCACCTCACGTTCATCGATAGTTTCCAATTTATGAGCTCTAGTTTGGATAGACTAGTCAGTAATCTACCAAAAGAAGCATTGAAATACACCTCGCAAGAGTTCAAGGGAAAGTATCTTGATTTAATGGTAAGAAAAGGAGTTTATCCATACGACTTCATGGACAGCTTTGATAAATTCAATGAAAAGCTTCCAACAAAGGAAGAATTTCACAGCATATTAAGTGATGAACATATCTCAGATGAAGACTATACACATGCTCAGACAGTGTGGGAAACATTCTCTCTGAAAAATATGGGTGAGTATCATGATCTGTACCTCAAATCAGACATCCTTCTGTTGGTTGATGTGTTTGAAAACTTCAGGAAAACATGCCTTGAATACTACAAACTGGACCCATGTCATTATTTCACGTCTCCAGGGCTATCTTGGGACGCCATGCTTCAAATGACTGACATTAAACTAGAGCTTATGGTTGATATTGATATGTTTCAATTCATTGAAAAGGGTATGCGTGGAGGAATCAGTTATATAGCAAACCGATATGGAAGAGCAAACAATAAATACATGAAAGAATACGATGAGAAGGCGCCCTCGAAGTACATCATGTATCTCGATGCTAATAATCTATACGGTTGGGCTATGAGTCAATATTTACCAACAGGCGGATTCAGATGGATGACACAAAAACAGATCGATAAGAAAGACCTAGCTAAGTATAAAGAAGATGGCAACAAAGGTTTGATACTTGGAGTTGACCTTGAATACCCCCAAGAGTTACATGATCTACATAATGACTACCCACTTGGACCGGAAAAGGTCAAAGTAGCTGAAAGTATGTTGTCTGGCTATTGTAAAAACATCGCGAAGAAATATAAAATATCAACTGGTTTGGTACATAAACTGATACCAACATTAAGCAACAAAGAAAAATACGTGCTCCATTATAGGAACCTCCAATTATACACTGATCTCGGTTTGAAAATAACTAAAGTCCATCGAGTTCTAGAGTTCAATCAGTCCCCTGGCTCAGGCAATATATTGATTACAACACTCAGAAAAGAACTAACGCTAAAAATGCCTTTGAGAAAGACTTCTTCAAACTCATGAACAATTCAGTCTTCGGAAAAACGATGGAAAACCTCAGAAAGCGAGTAGACGTCAGATTAGTCACCGATGAAAAGAAACTATTAAAAATGGCTGCTAAACCGACATATGTTAGCAGTAAAATCTTCAATGAAAATTTGGTAGCTGTTCATAAGATAAAAGAAACACTTACTTTAAACCGGCCAGCATATGTAGGAATGTGTATCCTTGATCTAAGCAAGACACTGATGTACGATTTCCATTACAACTACATTAAAGAAAAGTATGGAAACAAGGCGAAGCTGCTTTTCACAGACACAGACTCATTGACCTATGAAATCGAAACCGGAGACGTCTACAGAAATTTCTGGAAGGATAAAAATAAATTTGACAACAGCGACTACCCAGAATGCTCTCCATATTTCGATAGGACGAATAAAAAAGTAATTGGTAAATTCAAAGATGAGGCTGCAGGAGTTCCAATTTGGGAATTCATCGGTCTACGATCGAAAATGTATAGCTATATAAAAGACAGCCAAAAAGGAGGGAAGACTGCTAAAGGAATTAAGAAGAATATTATTAAGAATAACATCAAACATGAAAATTATAAAGAGACACTATTTGATAATAAACAGTTGCATCATAGAATGAAAACAATCAGAAGCCAAAACCATCAACTAGGAAGTTATGAGATAAATAAAGTATCACTCAGCTGTTTCGATGATAAGCGGTATATTCATGATAATGGCGTGACAAGCTATGCGTACGGACATTATAAAATCTGAAAAGTTCAGCTGTTGCGGTGTTTTTATCGCCTCAAACCCACTGATTTGCCTAGTTCAGGACAGTATTGTGAGTTTTGTTGTATATTTAATTTAAATCACTGCCCTCTTTCTGACCCTTTACCCGAAGAATTAGCATATGAGAGAGGAACATTTGTTGGGGGGTTTCCCTTTCGAATGAGTCACCAAACTACGTCACTATGTTTAGGGGATTCTAGATTTTTCGCTTTTTACACATGCGTATTATTTTTTATCTTTGAAAATTTCATTTATGTACACAGATAAAGTGTGGCTTGTATACAAAGTATCTAACGATTGGACAAAGCGGGGGCCTTTCGTTAGCGAAATGTATACAAGCCACCCCATGGAATAACGAAAAACCCCGCCGTTATTCCATGGGTTAAAAAAATAAAAACATCACCCTGAGATGGTGTCGGATTGTTGGGTAGAGCTATATTCAAGCTTAGACTTGTCAGAAGTGCCGGTTCAATCTCAAGCCGGAGGGTGAAAAAAACAATTAAACAAATACTTGGCCCCAAGAGGGTCTGATAGGGCCAGAGCGGAGTGGTGGTGGGAACATAAATGATAGTGCTCTGGTGGTGTGGTGGTGGGAATTCAAAAACAAAAAAAACCTCTCATGAGGGACGGGTGGTGATTCAAATTCCAAATTAAGTCCCTCATGAGAGGTTCTGGTGGCCACCAGTTTTGCTATTTTTTCTGCATCTTTAATTGCTTCAACAAATTCAAAGGTAATTTTTCCGAGAATGTCACGCATTTTTAATAAACTATAGATTCCAAAAATACAAGATCATAATATGTAACCATCGGATGGTTCCACATGAGAAATAATAGCTATAGGTGATGACTCATTTCCTGTTTTTCCGAGAATGTCACGCTTGGTGATTTTTCCGAGAAAGTCACGCATTTTTAATAAACTATAGATTCCATCAGATTGAACCATAAATTCAAAAGTGTGCAGACCTTGGTTCCATCAGATTGAACAACTATAGATTACATAAGATTGAACAACTATATATTCCATCAAATTAAATAACTATATATTCCATCAAATTAAATAACTATATATATTCCATCAAATTAAATAACTATATATTCCAGAATACGAGACCAGAAGGCGAGTAGTATAGTGTTTGGGGAAAACGAAATCAATTGATTTCGTTCCCCCAAACACTATACTACTCATGCGTAAAGTAGTTCCTTCCCGTCGAGCTTTTCGTATTTTACCGCCTTTTCCGTTGAAATTTCAACGTTCATCGGGATCACATTCACAATTATTGAATAAGGATTCATAATGTGAGATCTTAACATTTGGTACAGTTTGCGAGTGATGGCTTTTCGTCAGATCTTAAAGCTGCTGTACCGGTGTGAGTGGCCACATTCACCACGACTGAATAAGGATTCTGGCTGTAAATTGTTCTAACTTTTCAATAAGATGTACTTCAGATTTATAAAGTTCATTTCATAATGTGAGATCTTCGGTTTTATAGTGTACGGTGTGAATGGCCACATTCACAATGATTGATTAAGGATTCTGGCTTGAAATTGTTCTAAATTTTCAATAAGGTGTACAGTACTTCAGTTTTTTAGAGTTCAGTTCATAATGTGAGATCTTAACACTTGGTACAGTTTGCGAGTGATGGCTTTTTGTCAGATCTTAAAGCTGCTGTTCCGGTGTGAGTGACCACATTCACCACGATTGAATGAGGATTCTGGCTGTAAATTGTCCTAAATTTTCAATAAGAGGTACAGTACTTCAAGTGCTACTACGATCAGAAAATCACTCGTCTTTTTTCTTCAAATTTCGAAAGTGTGTTTGCTTAACAACTGACTCGCGAAATTTCAAGCTTTAATTTGGAGAAGTCAGTTTTTTATTTTGACTGAAATATTCTATTTAGAGATCCGCCATTGCTAACTTCAAAATCTTGAGAGAACTGGATCAAGGACAAGATGACGTGGAAAGCTCACAAGAGTGAGAATGCAGTGTGTGTAAAGCCGGCTGATTTAGTATGCAGCACGAGAATTTTGAACTTTCAGACTCTCAAACTCGTGTTTTGCATACTTGATAAGCTGCATTCACACACTACAATTTTAAACCAGTGACTAAATGACATCACTTTATCCTGGATCCAGCTCTCCGAGGCCTAATCGGTCAGTTATGAACGTGAGTAATGGCGGACCGTTAAATTTAAAAGTTATTCTCAAAGTAAACAGTCTTCTGCTTGAAATTAAAGCTTGAAATTTCGCGAGTCGGGTGTTAAGCAAACACACTTTCGAAAATTGAAGAAAAAAGACAAGTGATTTTCTGATCGTAGTAGCACTTTCAGTTTTATAGAGTTCATTTCATGTGAGATCTTAACACTTTGTACAGTTTGCGAGTGGTGGCTTTTTGTCAGATCTTAAAGCTGCTGTACCGGTGTGAGTGGCCACATTCACAATAATTGAATAAGGATTCTGGCTTAAAATTGTTGTAAATTTTCAAAAAGATGTACCGGTACTTCAGTGTTTTGGAGTTCATTTTATAATGTGAGGTCTTAACAAGTGCAGGTGATGGCTTTTTGTCAGGCCTTAAAGCTGCTGTACCAGTGTAAGTGGCCACATTCACAATGATTAAATACAGGGATTTCAGTAAGTTAGTTTTGAAATAGCCATCTAAGCTTACTAAAGTAGGCGACGACCTGATGAGTTTTTTAATAATTTGAGTGAAAATACGGACAAAGTAGGTGGTGGTAAGAGGTAAATTCTGATAAAGTACATGTAGGCGACGATTTTCGCTAGTTGCCAGCTTCTAATCAGACCCCTGTGCAAGTGAATGAGGATTCTGGCTTTCAATTGTTCTACATTTTCAATAAGATGTACAGCTGTACTTTAGTTTTATAGAGTTCATCTCATTTCAACCAGCACAAAGCCAACGTGTCAAATCAACGTGACAAAAACGAGTGCAATGACAGCACTCCGCGCATTTCTCCTGAAGAAAAATGCTGGCCAGCAGCATTGTTTTGACTTTAACTTGGCCTAAGTTACATTTTTCCACATTTAAAGAAAAGTTAAAAATTCTGCTTAGTGTATACATGTAATGTACAGCTGTAAGCTCAAAGTACAGGTATATTTTGCTGAACTGTTCTAGTATTTTAATGCAAGCAATGATTCACTTTGAAAATTATAAATGTAGTTCCTCTTTCCCATAAGTAGGGCTCCCATACCTTGCAGATAGTATGATTCCTGTAATAGCCACCATTAATATTAATACAATGTTGAGGATTTACACAGGATTAAACTATTACTACTCTTGTGTAGTAGTTATTTAATGGGAAAAATCTCTTATAAGAGTGTTTAGCCAAAGAGTTACAACTGCATACCATGCAGACTTCAATCAAAAATATGGATGCTCAAAACATTCTTGAGTACATAGTAGCACCTTATTTGATCCTCCCTGGAATTACATGTAACCACAGTCATCATGTTTCTAATATTAGTTCCCATTACTAATTAACTAATTAATTAATGTAGTTTACTCCAAGCTTAAAATGCATTAGGTGGCTCACTTATCTCTGAGCAGTGTACTGTGAGCATCTTCCTGTCAAGGATCTTACCGTATCTACATTAATTTGTTAATGAGTAATAATTATTTTACTTTACTGTTGTTATTGTCTTAGAATTGAAAACTTACATGTGCGTTAATGTTTACTTCTTCAAAAGAAAGAACCCTATTGTTGCTTAAAAGAGAAACCATTTCCATTCATTGTCCTGGAAAACTTCACTTGGCTACTGATAAACAAATTATCAATTTGCACTTTTGAAGTATCCCATTAGTTGAGGCAGCTATTGCTCTACACTGTATTGGCAACATATTATGTGTTTATATTTCTTAAATTATGCCCAAGGTCTTGGGATATTTGTTGTTGTACAGTATGTGTTGTGGTTCAATTTCATGTTTGGTTCAATTTCTCTTTGTTCTACACTCATGATCATACATTACCATATACAAAAACAAAGGAAAACAAAATTAAAATTGCACCACAACATATACTATTATAGATGTTTGTAGATCTTCAAGCATGCATTTTGCAGACATTTCATGATGGCAAGAAGCTGTCATCATCAATTCTACACTTTGTCAACTTGCTACTAGCAGTGCTCCATAGGAGACCACTTGCAATAACATTGTAATGTGCTGTACTATATGCTTGCCATTAATTTCTCAAACCATGCAAATATTTGTTCTTAATTTTCACTTATGGGTCAAGCATGAAGAAGTGTTAATTGTACAAAAATGAACAATTTATTGATGAAAAACTCACCTGCCTCTACTAGAGTCCTGGCCAAACTTACAGACGATTTCTTCAGTGTTTTTTTTTTAAATATCATTACTTTTGGATAAATGTAGGTGTTTCTTTTTTCTTGGATTTTACTGTAAATGCCAAAATGAGGCCAATTTTCAGAGTCTCAGGCTGGGATCTCTGCAATGTAGGTCCAGACATTTGGAAGATATGTCAATTCCTTCAATTCAAAATTCAATTTGTACAGCGATTTGCTTTTTTATTGCACGTATGGGTGAAAAAAGATCACAAAGATCCTTTATTATTACTGTAACATTTTGATTTAGTAGTTATTGACAGATCTTGATAGTTTTTATTTCATTTTTAATTTTAACCCAACTGTGAGGCACTTCTATTCATTTATTCTGCTCAGTACCCTGAGTAACATTTTAAGCCACTGTCTGAGTTAATATTTATTTTACTCAAAATACTGATTACATTGTATGTCTTACTGAATTGTTTAATAACAATAAAGAGTCATTAAGGTTGCATTTCTCTTGAGTAGATTTATCTTAAAATGTCAGTTAATTGTACTCAACAGCTGAGCACTTTTCTCACGCATATCTAATCACGAGTTTACAGTTTATTTACTCATTATGCGTGAATGCACCGATTTACTCACTATTTTAAGTTCATTTTATTTATTTATTATTTCATCGCATTTGCTATCCTGAACAATAATAATAATCACTTTATTTAAGTCTCAAATGTATTTAGCCGAGCACAGATGCTCTACTAATTGGGGAAACTAAATCAAATCAACACTAAATAAATCAAATGAAATCAAATGTTGGTTTGGGGGAAGAGGGGAAAACCGGAGTACCCGGAGAAACACCTCTCGGAGCAGATTAGAGAACCAACAAACTCAGCCCACTTATGACGCCGAGTCCGGGAATCGAACCCGGGACACATTGGTGGAAGGCGAGCGCTCTCACCACTGCGCCAACTCTGCTCCCAAATACAATATACATGTAATAATACATAGATTTTACTATTTAGATTTTACTATTTAGATAGATTTTACTATTATTTAGATTTTACTATTCTCAGAACTTTCTTTGGTCACATTTACTATCCAGAGAAAAAATGTGCAAAAATGACTATTTGATCGCATTTGCTATCCTGCGCAAACTAGTTCAAAAACAATACTTTCAACACATTTACCACTTTGGCAAAGAACTTTCAAGATGCCAGTTTTGGCATAATTTTTACTACCATGTAAATGTCTAGAAAACAATTAAGTTATCTCTGCGTTTTCGTATGGGGGCAAATTTGAAGCAAAAACGGCATTTATCAGCATTTTCTTAGTTGTAAAAATGTGGCAAATTTGATCATCTGTCCTGCGGTAAATTTGAGCAAACATGAACAAATGTGGCATTTGCGATATATATGCTTTAAATTTGCTATAGAGGTAAATCCGTTTTTTCGTACAGTGTAATGCAGGGACATGGATTTTTTACAGATGATGAACATCTTGCAAAACGCAAGGAAAAAGATAAGAAAACAATGCATCTGAGAGAGACAATTAAAGATCTCTCCCAAAACCTAAAACTTGCTGAGTCTAAATTGAAGGAGAAGAAGGGTAAAGGCCTAGCCTATGCTGACATAAATGACGATTCTGTAAACCTTTTAACAGGCATTCGCACAAAGGTTGCATTCGATAAATTGTATGATATGGTGAAGGAAAAATGTGAAAAAGCTCAAATACTGGAGCGGCCCTTCAAAATCAAATCGTAAGGGGAGAAATTTTAAAAACGCCCCTCAGAAATGGTTACTCTAAAGTGTGTAAAGTTGTTGACTGCACAGAGATTTATATAGAAACACCAAGTGATCCAGTGTTGAGAGCAGAAACCTGGTTAGACTATAAACAACACAACACTGCTAAAATTCTTGTAACTGTCACTCCAAGTGGTGCCTTCAACTTTGTTTCTAATGCATGGAGTGACAAAAACTTCAGATCTATCGTCGGCATACTCGTCTCGAAGAGGCGATGGTTAGCACACAGGGCGGGCGGGGCAGGATCTCGCGTGGCAGTGAAGCCTGTACCTGGAGTGGCAGTCCCTCATGCAGTTTACGCACACGTAGGGAGATGGGGCGCGCGCGGAGGCCGCGCGCTGCTTTCTCGCCGCTCTCTTCAATGTGGACTGGACTCTCCCGTCTTTCTCAGATCTCGAGGCTCCTGCTTTGACACTGTGCCGCCAGGTGTCACGATCGGCAGCAGTGTCCTCCCAAATTCTATAACATATTGGAGCCGTATGACGAAGTCATGGTAAACAGAGTGGTTACTATTGCAGAGGATCCGTTGTTGAGAAACGCCAAACTTCATATTCCACCAGAAAAGCGTGGAGTAGAACAATTTACCATCCGTAAGAAGAAACATGCAAATTTACGAATTTTTGTAGGGCAAGCAATCAGGCGTATGAAGACCTTTCGTTTGATCAAACATGAATATTATACCAATCTGCTGTTACTTAGCCATATTGATGATATTATTGTTGTCTGTGCAGCCATATGCGATCCGTATGTCATTATCCAAAATGTAGATATACAGCGCCAGCATGCGTTGTTAGGCGAGCATGCGCGTCATGCTCCTTGTCTTTTCCCTCGTGGCTCTCCGCCATTGTTATTGTAAACGAAGCTGTTGTTGGCATTAAACGGTAACTGATCGCTATTTACGGGTTGTCCTTTCCTCATTACTGGCGTTGTGGTAGCGGTACTTCGTATCCACTCCTCGACTGAAGAGAAAGCCAGCTCCTCGATGATTTTCCACCTGTATTCCATACGAGGAGATAGCGAAGCAGCTCTGTCTACAGCTGTTCTTTCAGTTACTACAATCAGGAACTCGAAGCTAAGTACACTCCATTTATACACTCTATTTTGTCAACATACTACCATGAATTCTTGTACTCCTAAACAGTGGTCCCTAACGAAGTACAAGACCATCACTTCGTTCGAATCCTGGAGACAAAATCTTCAATACACTCTCTCGCTGGATCGAAATTTTGCCAGCTTTCTTGGTGACGGCGTCGCATGGCTAAAGAAAACTCCCGGTTTTCCCCTACGTGGTCTTCAGGACGACACAGATGCAGTACCCACAGCTTCTCGCAGAACGGCACGACAGAAATGCACTCACCTCGAGTTAATGCTTCGCCAAATAGCCAACTACTGCCCTGTGATTTCTCGTAACACCATCGTTAAAAATTCCACCTCCATGAATTCTATCTGGCAGGCAATTCGTCTCCATTACGTATTTTAGTCAACCCGCGCTCACTTTTTGAATTTCAACAACATTTAACTCGAAACAGACGAACGCCCTGAGGACCTATACCAGCGGCTTATGTCCTTTATCGAGGACAACTTATTGCTCGCAAACGGCTCTATCTCACACCATGGCGAAATTCCCGGCACCGATGACGAAATGTCACTTGGCTCAGACTAATCCATGCTGATCTCCCCAGCCTGGTAAAAATACCGTATGGAACCGAGCTCAGGTCCAGAACCCTCGCATCTCTCAAGCCGGAAATCTCCCAGGCCCTGGAAGCCCTCCTAGAAGAAATCCACACCTCCACTGATGCCAAGATCTTGCGCGCCATGACATAAAAATTAAAACCTTCGCCTTCTTCCTCTGCCAACACTCCTTACCACCCATTCCAACAGCCCGTCGCCAAACGTCCCGTCAAATCCTGTCCCTTGCAAACAAGCAGGCCGTAATGACCGTCATTTCTTAAGCAAGTGCTCCTACCTACCCGCTGATGACCGTGCCTTCCTCGCCAAAGCTCGTCTTACAAGCTGCCTCGACCATGCCCATGACCATGACCATGACCTTACCACCCATTCCAACAGCCCGTCGCCAAATGTCCCGTCAAATCCTGTCCCTTAGAAACAAGCAGACCGTAATGACCGTCATTTCTTAAGCAAGTGCTCCTACCTCTCCCCTGATGACGGTGGCTTCCTCGCTAAAGCTCGTCTTACAAGCTGCCTCGACCATGATGAAGAAGCCGAAGCCCTCGGTTCCTTCTGTCCACCGAACGCCCCCCCTTCCCCCCCGCTTCCCCTCGCCCAGGATCGTCTTCCGCCGTGTGAGCACCAAGCAGTCTCCCCACTTCAACGCTTCTACAGACACCACCCGCTTAGGCTCACCATAGACACTGCTGCCGAGACCAGCATGATTAAGGCCTCTGTTGCCCGTACCATTGACGCTCCAATTATCAAAACATCCCAACAGGCCTTACAAGCTGATAGAGTCACGCCTCTTGCCGTCCATCCGAACCATTCATCGCCATGAACATCTGTGTCAGGTGCACCTCACCACAGCTGTGGACACCACCTCTGTCCCAGCAGCACCTCACCCAACTCCAGCTCCCTGCCCCCGAGGAGGGGGGGGGGGGGAATCACCCCAGTCTGGCTTCTTTTTCGATGCCGTCACTGTTGATCCCGACCATATCCTACCTGACAGTGTACGTAATCAGTTTCGTCAAGTGCTTCAGGCCCACGATGATGTCTTTAATCCGTCTATTATAGGATACAATGGTGCCGCCGGCCCTGTTGAAGCCACTGTCAATATGGGTACTGTACAACCCCCTTAACGAAAGGGTCGTGTTCCCCAGTACTTGCGCGACAAACTTGTAGAGTTACAGGAAAAATTTGACGAGCTAGAACAATGCCATGTCTTCCGTCGTCCTGAGGATGTTGGCGTAAGTGTGGAGTACCTCAACCCATCCTTTCCTGTCAAAAAGCCATCGGGTGGCTTCTGTCTCGTTACCGCGTCTGCTGATGTCGGTCGTTACAGTAAACCGCAACCCTCGCTGATGCCCGATGTCGACTCCACCCTTCGCACCATCGCTCCATGGAAATACATCATAAAGTCAGATCTCACACGCGCCTTTTACCAGATACCCCTATCCATGGTATCCATGAAGTACTGTGGCGTCGCCACCCCGTTTCGTGGCATCAGTGTGTACACAAGATCCGCCATGGGAATGCCTGGCTCTGAGACCGCATTAGAAGAATTAATGTGTCGCGTCCTGGGTGACTTTATCCTGGAGAGATGCGAAGCAAAGCCTGCCGATGACCTTTATTGTGGAGGCGACTCACCCGAATGGCTTATTTCCAACTCACAGGCTCTCAGCAGCTGCAATCTCCGACTGTCCGCCGCCAAGACCGTCGTCTGCCCAAAGTCAACCTCAATCTTGGGTTGGATCTGGTCGCAAGGCGTACTCTCTCCTAGCCCCCATCGTATCGCTGCGCTCACTAGCTGCCCTTGTCCTGAGTCCGTCAAGGGTCTACGTTCCTTCTTCGGCGCCTTCAAGGTCCTTAGTCGCTTGCTACCTCACTGCTCCCAACTCATAGATCCGCTCGAACCTTCCCTAGCCAACAAGCAATCCCACGACATCCTGCAGTGGGATGACAACCTTCTCCACGCGTTTACCATCGCACAGGAGGCCCTTAAGTCTCACAAGTCCATTGTGCTACCACACCCTTTCGACCAGCTTTGGATCGTTACTGATGGTTTGGTAACCAAACGTGGACTTGGCGCTACTTTATATGTTACACGCAATGGCCGACTACACCTAGCGCGCTTCTGCAGCGCAAAGCTGCGCAAGCATCAAGTAACGTGGTTACCCTGTGAAGTCGAAGCACAAAGTATCGCCGCCGCTGTCAAGCATAGTACCAGATGAAAAAAGTGCCACACTTCGTGACGCCCTTGCCCGACTGGTCGTAGGACTACACCACTTGGACGGTCCCAACGCAGTAATACGTGTTGACCCTGCCCCTGGATTTGCCTCGCTCATGATCACCAGTGCACTACAACACCTTGGTGTTACCACTGAACTTGGCCGCGTTAAGAACGCCAACAAAAATCCTGTTGCCGAAAAGGCTGTCTGAGAGCTTGAAAGGGAGCTCTTAAGCCAAGAACCTGGTGGGGGCCCTGTTACTGAACTAGGCCTCGCCGTTGCCACAGCCCGTCTAAACTCACGACTCCGTAGCCAAGGCCTCTACGCCCGCTAGCTTTGGACACAACGCAACCAGTTCACCAATGAACAGTTACCCGTGTCTGACATGCAACACATCATTGCCCAGCACACCAGCCGCCAAACTAACCATCCATACCGCGAGAAAGGCATGACCATTCAAGAAATTGGTTGCTTCTGAGTTTTTTCGTATTGTTTCCCTCAAAGTGGGTTGATTAGAAGAGGCAGAGTGCTCTGTAGAGTGTTTTATATAGGTGGGGACATAATAGCCCATTTACCAGTTGCTAGTGAGAGTTGTGGCACACAGGGTGTTATCAGAAGGGACAGTCAAGGATAAAAAGCAAGACAGCCCATGTGCAAGTTCTCTCACCCCAAAAGCGAGTTAAATAGCAACCTGATGCAAATCAGAGAATTTACAGTACATACTACCAACACCGGGCCTCGGAATCACTTCAATAAAGCAGATATTCTTTTTCTGTTTATCACCCCATTTATTGCATATTTTGACTTAAACTCTTACATCACTGAAGGCCCATTATCATTCCATTATTACTTGAATAAAATAAAGGTATTTGTTTTGCGTACAGCTTCTGGGCTGGGGCCAGGAAATTTGTGTAGAACCATGTCAGATTTTTTCCACCTTGGCGCAGTAACAGGCATCAAATCTTATTGTTCCCTCGTGGCATCCTTTCTGAGTATACACTATGAAATCACACCAGTGCCTATTAGTTAGAGTCATCTGGCCTTGGACTTGTGTAAAATATGAATGTTTTTGCTTCATTGTTACTTGTCCAAGCTTGTTGCATAAATATGACAAATTATCTGGAGAAGGAGTTTCATTGGCAATGAAATAGGGACACTTAAATTCAAGTACAGCTTTACCATAGCATGAGCATTCTAACAAAAGATCAGAGGATGCTCCTAGGTACTGTTTACGTTTGTGAATAAAACGACCTCATTCTCGATAGGTTGCATCGAACGATCTATATGCCTTGCCTTCTTTATATTTATTCAATACTCTCTTTCCTTGATGGCCAGCAATGAGGAAAAATGTGATGTCGCTCAGGTAGACCCGCGGCCTTGTAGTCATGCTGTCGCTATCTTTCACCCAGTAATCCTTCAGCGTCAGGGGATGGAGCACTGAAACCCCATCCGGCATACATAACCAGTAGATTAACGTTTTCTTTCCCTGTGTGGGCAGTTCTTTCCTTATAAGTCGGCTGTACCTCAATACCCATCTATGATGCAACTAATACTCGGGCAACAAGCTCAGCTTTTGTTCCCGTGACCTTCAGATTCCGCTTTACGGCAAAACTCCTTTGAAGCCTCAGTCTTCCATTTTTGTACCTCGTCAAGAGCAAGTACTTCACAGCTCACGGCAGACCTGTAACGACCTTTACAAGCAGTAATACCTCTTTAGAGCTTTATGCTAGAGTTAATTTCCCCAACTGATCGCTCAGAGGGTAGATATATGCTTGCAAAACGAGAAAGGAACAATATGACCGCTCCGACACGGAAAACCCATATGGCGGACCTTCTAAAGTTTTAAAGTTGGTGCTCACTTTTCTGGGCCAATCCCCTCATAATGCATTGCAATCCAACTGGAAGCCTGAAACTCCTGATGCTTGTATATCTGCCGAGGATGTGATATTAAGAGCACTTTGGTTGATTAAGAAAAAGTCAAGCCTACAGTGGACTTTTGGATAACGCTGTCTCCATGTATATCTGCTATTCTCCGGGTGGGGTATCCGCCTGACGTCTACCAAATCAAGTTTCTCGGAAAATTCTTAAGAGGAAATACCAGCAAAAATCAAACAATTTGAAAATTTTCCGGCAAATCTAAAAAAATCATTTTCGCTCATTCTCCCAAGTTATGTTACCTGTTAAGTAACATATATCAAGGTACAGTTTGTTTGTTAAAATATCTTTTTATTTTCGAGATATGGAATGTACACTCGAGATGACTACAATATGCTAATTTTGAGGTCATGATTTAAGACCACTTTCGTGACCTACTGTGACAAAACTAAACAAGCTACAGTATCAGTTACATATCAGTGTTGATGTGCGATGTGTACTTGTCCATAGGTATCATTATCGTTGGATTTGCTTTCGCTTAAAATTTTTAACGGATTTTTTTATGGATCGTACCATTTTCTCTTCAGGAAAGTGACCTCGTAAGAATTTAAATTTTAACTATGTGCGACGTGATGGAATTTCTTCAGCGTTTGGTATACATATGTAGAGGTAATCAGCGTTGAGACTGTGTAAAAACTTGCTTGTGTAAATGAGTTGTTTTTCCTCTAGAGACGGTTAAATTCGATGAAAAATTCAAACTCCAGTGAATCTGGACTATGGCAGGTGGTCACATGATCACTTCACAAATTTTAATTTAAGAGTCGCCAACTACAGTACTTCGCATTCAAAAACAGGACCGAGAAAATACTTAAAATAACCTTGTTGATTTGAGGATTGAAAACTTATTACCAGCACCTATTTATTCGGTTATCTGATTATAATCCTCTCGATGTTTTGTCTGCTGTGTCACGCAACGTATACTTTTGTAAACAACGAGTCGTTCATGTTTTAGAGTGACATAGAAAGGTTAAATTTCAAGGCGAAAGTTGCTTGTTCATATTTAAACATTTTATAAGCAGACTCTAGTACTAGCCGAGAAAAAAATAAAACTTTCACTAACGTTAAGATTGTCATCAACGACCGACACATCAAAATATTTAGGGGCTTCGACAAATGTACTGATCCCCTTACTTACTTCCTCAATGGTCCCTTCTAAGGTTCACTGGAAAATATAAAACAACAAAATAAAAAGTGAACTGAGGCTGATCAAGGTCATGGATAAATTCAGGCTTATCACAAATTTCAAAGATGGTGGAAATTTGACGGAGGACCTACTTTGAGACTCGTTTCACAGTCATTACAAGTACCCCGGTCCTTTTCTCCAATAAACGAGCGCAAATCATTTGAGACATCATGAAGTGTATGTTATCCGTTTCTACGAAGAACCACAACAACAACGAAGAGAGAAAGAAACTTAAACAGTTAGACGATACCTGTGCGCAGAGTAACCTGTGATCAGGCTCTATTCTCGTTTCGATGGTAAACCTTTCCCGCGGGAAAGGCGAAACGAAAAATAGAGCCTGATACAAGTCTTCCACGGAACGCCTTCCGCCCACTTTTTTGATTGATTGACATTTTTCAAAATCAGCCAATCAAAATTACTTCTGTTACGCGATACTCGCGAGCTCTCGCGCGTGAAGTGATGTGGAATGAAGGAGACGCCATTTTTGTTTTGGGAACGTCTTGTACAACATCATTCATTGTTGTTGGAGAAAAGTTGCGGTTTTGGTCCCAAAGTAAGCGCGCATAACAAATTTTATAAACGCTGGGAAAGGCGATATGTGTTTCCAAAGACTATGTGATGCTGATATCTTTTTGTGGGTAGTAAAGCACCACTGATGATTCGGCTGAAGGAAGATCAGGTGAATTACTATTGTCGATGTATTTCTCGTCTTTCCCTCGAAATACAATAGTAAAGAATTTTTTAGTAGAGTCGAGAGTGTTGTTCTATTTGAGTTGTGGAAAAACGGGATTTTGCCGTTCACTCGTGTATTAAGTTTTAGTTTTTGAAGCTTAATTTGAACAAATGAATAAATGCAGGCCGGCCTTAATGTATTCTTTTAATTTAATCTTAATTTAATCTATAAAACAAATTTTGCAGCATCACTAAAAAGCTGCATTGTGGTGGTGCACTGTTATTGAACTCATTCACTGGGATACCAAAAATACGATTTTTCCTCAAGTGCTTGGCTCTCTAAGGAGCCATTTTTATTAATCACTTTTTTAGCTGTTTATCAGAGGCTCCATGTTTGATGTTTATTGATACATAACTTTATTCAGTGGATGAGAGGTATTTACATGTATACGCTGGTTGGCTAATTATCCGCTGGAATAATATCTGAAATTTTTAAGTGTAGCATGAACCTGTGATCATTGATTCAGTGAAAGTTAGAATCTACTAGCCTGAAGGGCAATTGGATAATTCCAACCCATTGTTTTCTTTGCATGCTGACCATGACTGAGACGAAACAGTAGTAGTAAATATGGATTACCCAATTTATCTACTTTGTACAGGCATGAGACCACTAAACATGGTTATCCACAAATACCATCAAATGATGAAGACATTGCAAATGAAAATACCAAAGAAGATTTCATCTACAATTAACACACCACTAGACTGCAGTTTGGTTTCTTTATTTTAAGTCTCAATGATGCAATAAGGGAAGGGGATGCTGCGAGGCTTTTTAGATGCTTTAAGCTTGTTCTTCTGATGGAATATAATTACCAGCACTCTAAATACACCTATTTACTCTTGCATTTTTTTGCCTAGGTATTAGCACTCCTCGCTAAGGGGGAAGCCAAGCATCTTCTTGCCAACAGGTTTTTTGACAGTGAGGGGAAAAAGGGAAACAAGCCATTGGATTTCCAAATGCAACACCTAAATTTTTCACTGAAAATGGTTCTGAAATCACTATTGGGAAAAATCACAAAAAGATCAGCTCAGAGGGTGGCACATTCCTTTGAGAGATTTGCTTTGTTATCAGTCAGTCATAAGGCCTCTGGGAGCAGGTGGTTGGTCTACCACCCAACCTTGACCCTGAGATGTATGTTAAGACAGCACAGAATTCGGGAACTACGCCGCCTATTCTTTTCATCAAGTGTGTAGGTTCTTTTTTGTACCCTTCATGTTTTTAAAAATTACGTGTGAGGGTGAAAAGGCCAATACTGTAGACTATAATTTCACTAACCAATGACCTGATCATCTGACCTGAGACAGATGTTGAGAACCCAGCCAGCTTGATCCAAACAATTATTTTAATTAACACCATGGCTTGATCTGGGATTCAAACCAGCGACCTGTTCCTCAGCAGTCCAGTGGTGGGCAGTATGCTGTTATTCTGTAATTCATTAACTGCATGCATGGCGAAACAACTTGGTACAGGAGGGGTAACTAAGGACATCTAGCTTTCATTAGGTTAATCTTTCATTCACTCAACAAAGGCCTGTACTGCTTATGTAGTACATCAGTCTTTGTGGTGCATTTCAAACTACTGCACCTTGCACTGAGAATTTTTGCAATGGGAGTTCAGTCATGTTTTACATTTTTGTGGAGGATGTAAATGACCTTGTCATTCAACAACAACAACAACAACAATGTACTCATCTAAACTCTATTCAATTTATTTCCTCTATTCTCATGTAGATTTCTCTTGCTACAATTTACGTTGGGGTTTCAAATAATTCACTGGTTTTTTCTGAGTTAAATGTATTACTATCAACAAGATAATTGGCACTTTTATGCTGTCCTCACGAAATTTTGTTAAGTGTAAAAATTGACTAATATTCAGTTTAAGCTTAAATTTAATCTGGAGAGACTGACGTGAACTGTGAAGTTCCTAAAGCCCTTCCATTGTACTATTTCTATGGCCGGTCATTCTGCTATTTATGTTTTTTTTTTATATCAAGACACATGTATTTTATTACTCCCTAATAAGAAAAACTTTATTATTGGTAGTGTGAATTTCCCAACAGTGTTTTAGTTGTTGTTCCAGAGTCGAACCTACATGCAAATGATAATTTATTAACTTTACGGCGGTAAAAGAATGGTACAAAACAAATTTAAAAGAACTTACATTAAGCTTTCAAAATGTTTGTCCATAGAATAGGAGTACTCTCGCATCCTAACTTGAAACCAATTAACGTGTCTATGATCTTGTACTTATCAGCTGAGCTTCGATGTGTCTTGCTTCTCGTTGAATTGTTCTTGAATACAAACCAGCTAGCTTTCAAGTCTTTATACCGTTGTCAGGCTTTCACAAACACGAAAGATAATGTTCGAAATAGAGGAATAACAGAGGTATCAGTGGGAACTCGTCAGAACGCTTCGTCTTTATCATTCTTCATGAAGATCATTCCGCGAATCTTTTAAGTGAATCCAGTACGTACATCAAAAGCAAAACTAATAAACTTTTCCCTCTCCGCTAAATTACATGAAAATAGAAAGGCTCTGTTGTTTTGTGTTATAAAACTAAAAAGAACTTGAGATTACTCATTGTCCGTAATGGCGGCTCAGTCGCGAGAGAATTTCGCGAAAGCCTCGCGAACACGCCTCTTAGTGACTTCCGGTTATTGAATCAGCCAATCAGGTTTCGTCCAAATTCTGGACGAAGCCACAGACTCCCGTGAGACTTTGTATCAGGCCCAATTGTAGCGAGCGCCGACATAAGAGGACATAAGAGCGATGCTTCAATTGGGCTTGATCGCAGCTTATGCGCAGAGCGACACAACAACCGGAAGTTGCTCTGTCTGGAGCTGATTAGCGTTATTTTAACAGAACGACTTCCGGTTTGTTGTGTCGCTCGCTTGTGTTTATCTTCCAACCGTTTTCGTTTCTTTCTGTCTTTGTTGTTGTGGTGGTTCTTTCGTAAAAACGGATAACATACTTGATGATGTTTCAATCGTTTTTTTTTTCGCTCGTTTATCGGAGAAGAGAAGCGGGGTACATGTAGTGAGAGTGAAACGAGCAGAAAGTAGGACCTCCATCCGGCCAAGTTTTCGCCTTTAAAAATCTGAGGTAAGCCAGAATTTATCCATGACCTTGATTCAGCCTTAATTCGGGTTTGTTGTTGTTGTTTTACTTTTTCCAGTGAATTTTAGAGGGGATCAGCAAGGGGGTCAGTAGGGGGATCAGTAGGGGATTAGTAAGGGATCAATAAACCGGGGATCAATTTTTTGTTGAAGCCCGAAGTTAACAAGAATGTAGGGGTCTCTACAGTAATTACTAACCTTGTGTCTTGATTTACATTCATCGTTGTTTCTATAAAGCGATGTTGCAATGACTTTAGCGAGACACAGCCTGTGTAGAAAACATTTCTTTCAAGGGAAGGGAGATAGTTAGGTTCGGCTACCTGTTCCCCCAAACAACCTCGTTATTTGTGCTTAATAACAATTGCCTGTCACACTACAGTACAGCAGAATCAAAATAAATGCTATCCAATTGCAACGAATCGTAACATGTAGGTAACGCTCTTTTCAGTGAAACTATTAGACACTATTCATACTGAAAAGGAAAATTCATGTAACTTGGCCAGACTAAGCCTAATCCATGCCCGGGCACTTTTCCTTGAACAACATTTATAACCCGTCTCACCCTCCCCCTCCAGCAGCAGATGTTATATGTATCGTATATTATTGGATGCTGAATAGAAACGTCACTTAGTACTTCTTTGCTGAGATCTTGCAAATTCTTTTCTGCTATGGCTTCTCTATGATCCTCTTGAATTTCGTCCTCAGCTTCATCGTCGGTTGGCAGGACCTTCTTTGCTGATAAACGGGAAAAGAAATTTGCAATTTGTTGGGGCGTCAAAAACTCTCTGGCACCAAAAAGAAGGCTACCATCTGAATTCTTTGACTTTCTCATTGATCTTGCAACGGAAGCTGGTTCTGCTTTGTCACCACTGGACTCACCGATTTGATAAACACACTGTAGGTATTGTTTCTGCTTCTCTGAAAGGCGCTTTCGTTGTTTCGTCGACTTTAGGCCCACCCCTTTTTGAAGAACCGATTCATATGGTTGTTCCAAGTGGATATCAGCAGATGAAATTTCTGGAACATCTGCAATAGCGCCTTGCTCCAACTTGGCAGCATAAGCCATTATTGCCTTGTCATAGAGTGTTTCATTTTCGAGAGCATACTTATGGCTTCCATAGTCAAGATGTTTCTGAAGGGAGGAAAACCGTTGAAATGACCTAATACAACCCCCTTCTTGACAATAGAATAGGCTTTCACCCTCTATTTCAGAACTGTCATAATCCACTGTACTTTGTTGACATTTCGACTGCAGGTAAAGGATCAGGCAGTGGTTCTGAAGACCGTCTTCCCTGGACCACGTAGAATGAGATGTGTGGGGCATGGTTTGCTTTAGTTACAGTGTTGAGCTTTGGGCAACCATAGTTCTTTGGTATGTTGAACTCACTCCAGGGTATGAAGTTTCCCTTTCCGATGTTATATGCTCTCCAAACTCTAATTCCTTCCTTCGTGTACTCCATGTTGTTCAAGAAACTTACTCCATCCCATTTGATGGCAGGAGGCTTCACCGAAGATTGTGGACGACACAGCGTCACCCTGACACCAGGAATACCACCCGAAGACTCCATGGCCAGAACCATCTGTTCTGCTGTCTCGATGTCGTAGCCAGAATTTAGGTAGATCTTCATGTGATTCTTTATTGTTGCACACTTACGATCACAACATCCTTTTCTGGCTTGTGGATCAGATAAGTCCACTTGAGACAGCTGTAGCTTATTCTGGGTGGCTACTTTGTTGGATCGCCAATAAAGATGTCGCTGAGTGATAACATCCTGCGTTATCTTGTCTAAGATAGATGGCATTGATTTCTGGTGCAATTGATGTTAGCTGCCTGAAGACATCACCTAATATAGCCACGACTGTACCGCTGTCTTGGTTACACTTCTCGAAGACGTGCACAAAGGTTAGCATCTCAATCTCGCCATCCTTGTTTTTTCTAGTAGCCACTGTAATGTGCCAGGAAATTCCACGTTTCCCAAACCAATGAGTTTGGCTTCCGCGAAATTTCCTGGGCAAGAACTTCATCGCCCAGTCAAGTGCTAGGAGTGCTGACTCTTGATTCAAACTTTGGAAGGACGTCAAGCCTTGCTTAGTCTTGGTTAGATGAGTGAAGATGTGCTTTCCACGCATCAATCTGTTTTTCAGACGTTTCCACAACGTATTCCATTTCATCTTTATCACAAGGGGAAGACATTTTCTAAGTATTTCGCTAACGACAGAAGGAAGAAGGGTACATCGGTCACATCTTGCGTCATCTTGGTGCTTACATTCAGAAGTGAAGTTACAGTCATCAGGGTAGCTAAGTGAATATTCTTTACAGTGATCAGCAACTGTTGATGAGTGAGAGATGTGAACCTGTGGAGAACGAATTACATTTTGTTACCAACAGAATGTGCTGTTTGGTTTATTCAACCCTATGACAATAGTACCTTGTATTCGGTTTTCAAGTATCGCTTCGCGTTCTTGAGCTTTTCCCTTTGATCTTTCCCTATGTAAGACCCTTACCATGGATGTCACCAAGTGTTTCTACAATGTCTTCCAAGTCATCAAAGGCCTTGGCACCTTCAGCTGCTACGTAGTCTATCCCTTGTAGCGACTTGCGTAATGTGGCTGAACAGACATTTAGAATCCGGCATAAAGTGGTACGACTCATTGGTACAAAGCCTAATTCACGCCAATAACTCTGGTGTTGCTTCACTATGTGCTCTGGAATTATCGATCTAATGACATTAGGCACTTTGATTACTGCTTTTGAAGACAACTTTAACGATTTCTCACCAAATGGTAAGTCCTGTACGATGTGTGTGCTGATGATAAATAAAAGGAAATGGTCGAGTTTTTCTGGCTCAACGTACATTCTGGTTGAAGTAGAGATAGGGACAACAGCACCTCTTCTATGAAGTAGGAGGTGGTGTCTTGCGATGTTGTAGCGATATCTTGATAGATCTGGAATCCATGTTTTTATGTCTTTAAAACTAATTTTGTCTGCTACAACAGACAAGATCTGCCTCCTAGTACTCCAATGATCGGCATTGAAATAGCACTCTTTAATGGCATCCATAAAAGTAGAATCTAGCTCAACAGTAGGGCTGGGATGCGAGTGACTAACGGAAAGAAGTAATTGCTCGTGATCCTGTGGTGCAATTTCTCCCAAGGTAGCATTTATGATTTGCTTTGCTTTCCGTTTATAATGACGTATTGTCCGCTCTGAGGCTTCATCCCATGGCGTTATCAGGACACGTCGAACAGGGCTAATATCTCTTGAAGCAAGATATTTGTTTAAAAGTTGTCTTGGCTGTATAGGTGATTCTCTGTTGTCAGCCGGAGTCGATAAATCAAGCTCAGATGGCTGGTATATACTGCATGGTACATGATAAAAGTGATAAAGTGTTGGTCAGTGTTTGTGTTGGACTGATTTGTTTGAAAAAAAAAAAACGTCTTCTTCTTCACTCTGAAATACAAACAACTACCAATTATTTTCTTTCATCATTCGGTTTTTCCCTCTCTCGAAACTATCCTTCATTCTGTCTGTCTGTCTCTCTTTCTTTCTTCCCTTCTTCCTTTCGTTTTTTCTTTCTTCCTCTCTTTCCCCTTTCTTTTTGTACTTACAAACTACCTTGTTACATAAAATGTTCGCAACACTTTAATTTTTCGAGATTTTTGTAAAGTTTGCGAAGGTAAAGGTCGCGAACATAAAGTGACGCGAAATTTAGTTACTGGTATTTTGACATTAAGTAAAGAAATTTGTATTATAATATTGCAAATACAACGTTTAAAAATTGGTCATGAAGTTCGATCGTGCATAATGTCTTTCTTCCCATTACCACTATGGTGTGGTTTTCAAACTCATCAAATTTCATTTGATATGGTTATGCCGTATGAAATTAAGCAACTTCACAGGAATCCCAATGCTAGTCTGTAAACAGAAACACCATTACTCTTACACTGATCAATAGACAATTGAATTCATTTTATATGCATGCATATAAACAACATTGCGGACGCATAGATCCTGTTCTCCTTTACCAGCCTCTTTCTCAGGGTCTCTCTTCTTCCCGTCTCCTGGTCTCTCTCTTCACTGCAGGGATGGAAAGAAGAGAGAGCCTGGGAACGAGGTTGCTCCTTTAAGGCTGGTTTACACAGTGACATAAGCACAAGCGTAAGCATAAGCATAAGCAGTGTAAACCGGGAGTGACATAAGCATAAGCATAAGCATAAGAAAAAGGAATCTTTGCCACTTTCTTATGCTTATGCTTATGCTTATGCTTATGTTGCGTTAACCAGTGTGTAAACAGGGGGCTGCATAAGCATAAGCATAAGCACAAGGAAACAGCTGGTTTTTTTTTTGCGCTAGGAAATTCAAGTTAATAGCGTCCAGTTTAATTTTTTTTCCCTTTAGATCTAAACGGAACTAGCAATCATGATTAATGAAAATAAATAAATTCTTCGTCCGCTAGTTGCAATTCTCGAACCAGATTATGAAATTCTCCCTTTTTTTTTCTCCTTCGGAAAATATCTCTCACCCAACAGAACCTCTGTCTGTCTCCACGCTCCCTTTCTCGTCACCGCCGTCTTCGTCTTCGTAGTAGCATCGGGAGAAGACGTTGAAAATGTGGTTCGTCCCATAAAATCGCGACATGATTCTGGAGCTCACTGCGCTTGCGTATGCCACTTTTCTTATGCTTATGTAACATGCGTAAACACCGTTATGCTTATGCTTATGCTTATGTCACTGTGTAAACCAGTCCGTACAGTGCAGAAACCAAGACTTGTAAATGTGTGAGGCTTCATTTTCAAAGCACAAATGATATGGCTGTCTACATACCAATCGCATTTTACTTAGCTCTGAAACAACGTCTGTGGTCCTTGCAACCTCACTCTCAGTATCTTCTTTTTCTGACATCTTTTTCTTGCAGTTTATACAAACACCTGTAATATGCAGATTCTCACTTTCCAATTCCACGTTCAGCTTTTGGCCACTTCGCGGTTTTCCCTCTACCATGCCCTGACAAAGATTGAGGCACTCTACATTTGATGGTAGACCCTCGGCTCCAACCTATACCCAGTTTTGAACGATGACTTGGGCAGATGGTCATGCTCTCAGCATTGCGTGTTAAACTAGATAATCCAGCACGGCACAAAATCAAATCTACTTCATTTTCAGGACCACTAAACTTGTATGTGCTCAAGTGACCCGAAATGTCTTTTTGGCAACTCAGCAATGGGATCACTTGAGTGTCACCTTTTCGATCTTTTCTGTCAAAAGTGCACGTTCCTCCAACAACGGACTTAAAAGAGCAGCAAATCTCCATAACTGTGATCAACAACTAAACAACCGGTCGATTAAATTATCAGGCCGGCAGCAACTAAATTGAATTACATAATTTAATGTTGGAGTGTTGAAGTTAAATGTAATATTTTTTGTACTTTTTCTTGGCTAGAAATAAATATAACTGAGAGAGTGCTATATTAACATATTGAAGCAGAAACCAAAGAAAAATAATTGGCCTTGATGAGTGCAGAACTAGTCAGTTACGAACTGTGTAAAATCTAAAATATGCACCACTTGTTAATGGCATCTGCGTTGCGTGACACAACAGACGAAGACATCGAGAGGAATATGATCTGATAAGCGATAAAATAGAGGCTAGAGTTTTTAAATCCTTCCTCAAATCTACAAGGTTATTTTCAGTATTTTCTCGTCGTCTTTTCGAATTCAAAGTACTGTAGTCAGCCACATTTGTGAAGTGATCATGTCACCACTTGCCAATTTCAGAGTCACTAAAATTTGAATTTTTCATTGAATTGAACCGTCTCTCGAGCAAAAACAACTCATTTACACAAGCAAAGTTTTACACAGTCTCAATGATGATTACCTCTAGTTACGTATACTAAACGCTGAAGAAATTCCATCACGTCGCACATAGTTAAAATTTAAATTCTTATGAGGTCACTTTCCTTTAGAGAAAATGGACGGTCTATACAAAAATCCGTTAAAAATTTGAAGCGAAAGCAAATCCAAGGATAATGATACTTATGGACAAGTACACATCGCACATCAACACTGATATGTAACTGATACTGTAGCTTGTTTAGTTTTGTCACAGTAGGTCACGAAAGTGGTCTTAAATTATGACCTCAAAATTAGCATATTGTAGTCATCTCGAGTGTACATTCCATACCTCGAAAATAAAAAGATATTTAACAAACAAACTGTACCTTGATATATGTCACTTAGTAGGTAACATAACTTGGGACAATGAGCAAAATCTAAGCAAAAACTTTTTTGGGACTTGCCGCCACATGTAGGACCATTGCTGGGATTTCCTCTTAATAATTTTAACACTACTTTGGTGTGTTTTGACAAGGCTGCCTCTCTTTTTTTTTTTTTGAGATCTAGTACAGAGTCGTAATCGCCACCTATAACGATGTTGTCACATTTAAAATCTGTAAGGTGATCAAAAAAATTCAGGAAGAAAGCTGGGTTATCATCATTTCGGGCAAAGATATTAGCCAAGGCTAAATGTTTATCATTGGCTTTTATATCACAAATAATGAAACGTCCTAAGGGGTCAATAAAGAGTTTTAGAACTTGCAGGTTGCACTCTGAGGACATAGTTCATTGAGGGAAATGGTTATGAAACTTAGCAAAGCTCTTTGTTATATGTTTTTGTTTGCTATTTTGGGGGTTGACCGTGCACAAATAACAATAGGTAGTTACATGTGTTCATGCAATTAACCAATAGAAACATTATGATTAAGTAATTCATGCATAGTACATGAGTGCAAAACAAAAGATGTGCACGGTCATGGACCTTCCAACATAAATCTTGGCCTCTTTGTTTGCTCCTTTGATGTTTGCCGGGCTTCATAACCATTTTCCTCTATTAACTATGTTGAGGACCATATGTGATTCGTGTTTTCAGCTCAATGAACTTCTTGTAGCATGTAGATTGAGAAGCTTTTTGATCGAAGCCAATTAAACACCTCTCTTCGTTTCCTATTATCTCTTAATCCCCTGACATTTATGAAGGCTATTGTCAGAGCCATAGATTTTCGCTACTACTGATTTTTTGTAATGCAACTCCTTCACGCCTTGATGTCAAAGCCTATTACAAAGTCAATGTGAGAGCCAATTACCGCACAATACAATTAATATTCGTGGTACCGATTTACAAGGACCACACGCACAGAGACAGCAACAAATGAACAAGACAGAACAAATACAAACACACACAAATGAATAAGAAATTACTTTGGCTAGGGACATAAGGAATTTAGGGCTTACAATTAGAAACGATAAATGCGTTACTAGAAAAAGTTCCATCAAAAGAACAAGTTCCTTTCCCGACCACCTCTTGTTGTTAACGGGCAGTAGGAAGTATAGGCGGTCTTAGGAAACCTGGTTGTTTGTTTCTGTGTTTGTTTGTTTGTTTGTTTGTTTGTTTTTTTCAGTTTCCTCGTTTTCTCGAGCTTATACACAGGAGATAAACTCACTCCCACAGCATATGATTCTAACTTATTTACCAGTCAGGGAGAGTGTCATGTGCAACACTGTTTCATTTTATCCAAGTTAGTGGTAGTTGAGTTCGAAGTGAAAAAATCATTTGTTATAATTAGAGTGATGTGCCGTTAGGATTCAGCCGAGCGACAACACATGTTGTAGTGACATACCTTGAGTTTTTTCATGCTCAGTGTTTCTTTGTTCCCATAGGGATATATGACAGCAAAGTAGCGCTCTACAGCAATTGCAGCCACAGTGAAGGCTGATACAAAGGCTCCGATCCATTGCAAGGAGCCGTTTCTCAATATACATGCAGCTTTTTCAGCCTCTCCGCCCGGGTGGGTTTCAATATGACTGTAAATCAGCTCCGTTATGTGAGATGTCGCGAAAAAGATGTCCGCCACTGCCAGATTCACCAGGAGATAATTTATGGGAATCCTAAATAAAGGAGATATATCTTTAACCCTATGGTTTTCATTCTGATTTAGCCGTAACATTAACACAACACTTTTAAGGTCAGACATTGTTATCGCACTGTTTTCATGTCATGTACCTTATCATACATTGAGAGGGACACATTACTTTAGTTTCCATTGACTTTTTCGGTTAATGGAGCTGATAGGACCGGTGTTTGGCCAGCGTCCTTTCTCTATGCACTACTGTTTCTGACGGGCACCTGTGTAAGGGGGAAATCTCCTGAAAAACGGTAAAAAAACAAAGGTATTGGAAAGTAGAACAACCCGAAATCCACTTGGGTTTCGCAAATTGTATTCCAATTACCTTGCATTTACCTCTCTTTCTGCATCGCAGCCATTTACATACCTCATATCCCGATATCTCTTTATGACTGCACATACTAAAGCGTTTCCAATGATGCATGCAAGGATAAATATGGACTGTACTGTTGTTATTGTGAAGTCAGCTGATGTAGACATGATTGAAGGGTGTCAGTGTCAGTCAGGTATCAATCTGTGATCATCAAAGAGAGAATAGGAAAGTTTGTATGTAAAAAAGATCCATGCGGTATCTATGTGAAAGAGCACGCGCAGCCAAATAGGGAGGTACATTACTTTAAATCACTTCCCCAAAAAAGAGGACAGTTGGAGTACACACATGGCAATTTTGCTAAGAGATGGTTGTGCCAGGCAGTGAGATTGTATCCTAGTTGCGGCAGTTTTTATCATTTTAGCTACGGTTCCTTATTTTTCAATATTTTTATGCATACATAACATGTTATTCAAATATATTAGATAAAATTGTTGTCCTTTTTGTAGTTCATATACTTTGCATTCTAACAACAGTGTTTTGAAATTGACTTCTAAGGCAATTATTAAGAAGGAATTGTTTAATTCCAACTGCTTCTTTCAGGTGTTCACAGTTGGTTTTTAATCTCCATAAATTAACATACAACTACAACAGCGTTCAAACTGTCCTATTTTTAACAACATAACCTGACTGTATATTCTAGTAAGTTCTCTGTTAATACAGTACAGTAATTTCGCGAGAATTTGATAACTTTTCGCAACGTTTTATTTATCTTAATGCTTACAAACTAAGGAAAATTAAGAAAACTTTTCCCTTTTCTTTTGCTTCCTTTAATCGAGGAGCTTTGCTATGACAGATGCTATCGCCATAGTTTTGTGAATATTAATTTGCCGTTAGCAATACTTTCTTTTTATATTTTGCACATTTCCATGGGTTTTCATCGATTCCGTTCGCAACAGTAATTCTCATTCGCTCGTGTTAATTAGCATTGAGCTCTTAAACCTTTTTCCGCTCTGACAAACGTCTCTGTGGTCATATCAAGATGCGCTGTTTTTCTTAACTTATACACGTTTTCGTCTATTCTTACACGGTCACGTCAAGTACCCTCATCAACAGTCTTGCTTTCTAATAAAGTAGCTCAGTTTGTAGACGACTGCACCGGTATGACGGAGGCTGTGGGTTCGAATCCCACACAAGCCTGAATATTGTTGCAAGGGTTTCTTTTCGCAACTGTTCATATTCATATTCATTCTCATATGTCTCATTCTCATATATCTTCGCTTTCTACTGATATATTGCAAACTGACAAAATCACACATTGAGTGTAAATATATGATTTTCATTAGACAGCTATTTCAATTAAGGCTGTCATAACTTAAAGCATCAGGCTTACGCGACAAGACCGAAAGGGGACATGGGTAGTTGTAAATCTTTTCCATTCGGCTACATTTTCGCCTTTTCATCACCTTAGGATGGAAGGAAACACTCATAAACGTTTGCCTGTGCGATTATATGTCTGACTCAAACTGAGTTTGGAGCAATTATAGGTAAATTACCCAGATCGCCATACGGCCCTTTAGAAAAGCGGCGGAGAGGAAGAGAAGAGACTGCGGCAGTCCTTTTTAGGAGCAATCTGTCAACGGCGTGGTGATAAACAGAGCGGCGAGACTGAAGCGAGGAGACAGCGAAAAGAGACTGGAGAGAGGCGAGAGAAATAAAGACTGCAGCTGTAGTCATAGTCACAGCGTTCGAATTTTCCGTTGTACCTGCAACGGAAAATTTTGACTGGCTAATAAACAATAAGCGCTGTCAGGCACAGTTGAAATGTTAAACGAAAATTTGGTTTATCAACGGAGTTGATAATGTAAATTAACCACCGTAAAGGGATTCGATTAGCTGACGTTTCGAGCGTTAGCCCCTCACCGGAGCGAATCGAGGAATTGGGGGTTGTGTATGGGTTGTATACAGAAAATGGAGCTACGCTATTGGTGGTAACATGGTAACGTGAGAAACAGGAATAAATTAATCGAATGAAAAGCGCTCGTTGGTACCGTGGGGATTAAGAGTGCCGATTTGAAAGATCAACTTTTGCTCGAGATTTTTACGGCTTTCCGTGGTATCTTGATGTAGGGAAAGGCAGGACACCAGCATGTGTTGTTTGGAATGACTAGGGAGATTAATATGCCGAGCCACCGGTTTGGATGCATCTTGGTCATCTTTCTCAACATCACGAACATGTTCTCGGAATCGGTCACTTAGTCGTCTTCCTGTTTCGCCGATGTATAACTTTTTGCATAATGTACAGGTTATGCAATAGATAACATTTGCGGAGGTTAACGTGAAATTATCACTGATCTTAATAGATCGCTTAGGGCCCGATATTTTGCTAGTGTTTTGAATGAAAGGACAAGTTTTGCATCGCGAGCTCACGCATTTAAAAGTGCCAGGTTTTTCAGTCGCCGGTGAAATTGAAATCTCGGAAAATTTCAAGTGTATGTTGACTGTCTTAAAGTAAGATGGTAAAGATTTGACGAAGGGTGCCATAATCTTGTCTAAATAGCTAGAAATAAGGGATCATTATCAGCATCTGGGAAAAGGTCGCTATATAAAATGTGCAATAAAAAATAATAAATAAACCCTTATGTAATTCACAACACCAGAAACCCGCTATATAACTAAAGGTTAAGACCGCCGCTTTTAAGAAAACACATTCCAGGCTCAACCCACGAGACTAATAACTTACAACCCACGAAAGTAAGAGCTTACAAAATCCGAACGTAGCAAATACAGCCCCCGAACGTAAATGCAACCACCGAACCTAGGAAATACAACCCCCGAACGTAAGAACTTAAACTCCCCGAACGTAAGAATTTACAACCTCCGAACGTAAGAATTTACAACCTCCGAACCTAAGAAATACAACCCCCGAAACTAAAAAAAACAACTACCGAAATTAAAAAAACATAACCACCAAACGTAAGAACTTATAACCCCAAAAGGTAAGAAATGCAACCCCCAAACGTAAGAACTTACAACCCCCGAACGTAAGAAATACAACCCCCGAACGTAAGAACTTACAACCTCCGAACGTAAGAAATGCAACCTCCGAACCTAAGAAATACAACCCCCTAACGTAAAAAATTACAACCACCGAACGTAAAAATTAAAACCTCCGAACGTAAGAACTTACAACCTCGGAACGTAAGAACTTACAACCCTCGAACGTAAGAAATACAACCCCCGAACGTAAGAGCTTACAAGCCCCGAACATAAGAGGTTAAAACCCCCGAACGTAAGATATACAACCCCCGAACGTAAGAACTTACAACCCCCGAGCCTAAGAAATAGAACCTCCGAACGTAAGAACTTACAACCTCCGAACGTAATAACTTACAACCCCCGAACGTAAGAAATACAACCCCCGAACGTAAGAACTTGCAACCCCCGAACGTAAGAGCTTACAACCCCCGAACGTAAGAAATACAACCCCGAACGTAACAACTTACAACCCCCGCGCCTAAGAAATAGAACCCCCGAACGTAAGAACTTACAAACTCCGAACGTAAGAACTTACAACCCCCGAACGTAAGAAATGCAACCCCCGAACGTAAGAAATGCAACCCCCGAACGTAAGAAATACAACCCCCGAACGTAAGAAATTACAATACCCGAACGTAAGAACTTACAACCCTCGAACGGAAGAAATACAACCCCCGAACGTAAGAACTTACAACCCCCGAACGTAAGAAATTACAACCCCCGAACGTAAGAAATACAACACCCGAACGTAAGAACTTACAACCCCGAACGTACGAAATACAACCCCTGAACGTAAAAAATACAACCCCCGAACGTAAGAAATTACAACCCCCGAATGTAAGAACTCACAACTCCTGAACGTAAGATTTTACAACCCCGGAACGTAAGAAAAACAACCTCCGAACGTAAGAACTTAAAACCCCCGAACGTAAGAACTTACAACCCCGAACGTAAGAACTTACAACCCCTGAACGTAGGAAATACAACACTCGAACGTAAGAACTTACAACCCCCGAACGTAAGAAATAGAACCCCCGAACGTAAGAAATACAACCCCCGAACGTAAGAATACAACCTCCGAACGTAAGAACTTACTATCCCCGAACGTAAGAAGTTACAACCCCCGAACATAAGAAATTACAACCCCCAAACGTAAGAAATACAACCCACGAACGTAAGAATTAGAACCCCCGAACGTAAGAAATACAACCCCCGAACGTAAGAAATACAACCCCCGAACGTAAGAAATTACAACCCCCAAACGTAAGAATGATAACCCCCGAACGTAAGAAATACAATCCCCGAACGTAAGAAATACAACCCCCGAACGTAAGAATACAACCTCCAAACGTAAGAACTTACTAACCCCGAGCGTAAGAAATGCAACCCCCGAACGTAAGAAATACAACCCCCGAACGTAAGAGGTTACAACCCCCGAACGTAAGAAATTACAAACCCCGAACGTAAGAAATACAACCTCCGAACGTAAGAATTGTAACCCCCGAACGTAAGAATTGTAGCCCCCGAAAGTAAGAAATACAACCCCGAACGTAAGAACTCACAAACCCTAAAAGTAAGAAATTACAACCCACGAACGTAAGAATTATAACCCCGAACGTAAGAAATACAACCCCGAAAGTAAGAAATACAATCCCCGAACGTAAGAATTATAACCCCCCAACCGTAAGAAATTACAACCTCCGAACGTAAGAAATTACAACCCCGAACGTAAGAACTTACAATCCCTGAAAGTTACAACTTACAACCCCCGAACGTAAGAAATTACAACCCCCGAACGTAAGAATTATAACCCCCGAACGTAAGAAATGACAACCCCCGAACGTAAGAAATACAACCCCCAAACGTAAGAACTTACTAACCCCGAACCTAAGAACTTACTAACCCCCGAGCGTAAGAAATGCAACCCCCTAACGTAAGAAATACAACCCCGAACGTAAAAAGTTACAAGCTCCGAACGTAAGAAATTACAACCCCCGAACTTAAGAAATTACAACTCCAAACGTAAGAAATACAACCCCCGAACGTAAGAATTGTAACCCCGAACGTAAGAATTGTAACCCCCAAAAGTAAGAAATACAACCCCCGAACGTAAGAACTCACAAACCCTGAAAGTAAGAAATACAACCTCCGAACGTAAGAAATACAACCCCCGAACGTAAGAAGTTACAACCCCCGAACGTAAGAAATTACAACCCCGAACGTAAGAAATACAACCTCCGAACGTAAGAATTGTAACCCCCGAACGTAAGAATTGTAGCCCCCGAAAGGCAGAAATACAACCCCCGAACGTAAGAACTCACAAACCCTAAAAGTAAGAAATACAACCTCCGAACGTAAGAAATACAACCCCCGAACGTAAGAAATACAACCCCCGAACGTAAGAAATACAACCCCCGAACGTAAGAAATTACAACCCCCAAACGTAAGAATGATAACCCCCGAACGTAAGAAATACAATCCCCGAACGTAAGAAATACAACCCCCGAACGTAAGAATACAACCTCCAAACGTAAGAACTTACTAACCCCCGAGCGTAAGAAATGCAACCCCCGAACGTAAGAAATACAACCCCCGAACGTAAGAGGTTACAACCCCCGAACGTAAGAAATTACAAACCCCGAACGTAAGAAATACAACCTCCGAACGTAAGAATTGTAACCCCGAACGTAAGAATTGTAGCCCCCGAAAGTAAGAAATACAACCCCCGAACGTAAGAACTCACAAACCCTAAAAGTAAGAAATTACAACCCACGAACGTAAGAATTATAACCCCCGAACGTAAGAAATACAACCCCCGAAAGTAAGAAATACAATCCCCGAACGTAAGAATTATAACCCCCAACCGTAAGAAATTACAACCTCCGAACGTAAGAAATTACAACCCCGAACGTAAGAACTTACAATCCCTGAAAGTTACAACTTACAACCCCCGAACGTAAGAAATTACAACCCCCGAACGTAAGAATTATAACCCCCGAACGTAAGAAATGACAACCCCCGAACGTAAGAAATACAACCCCCAAACGTAAGAACTTACTAACCCCCGAACCTAAGAACTTACTAACCCCCGAGCGTAAGAAATGCAACCCCCTAACGTAAGAAATACAACCCCGAACGTAAAAAGTTACAAGCTCCGAACGTAAGAAATTACAACCCCCGAACTTAAGAAATTACAACTCCAAACGTAAGAAATACAACCCCCGAACGTAAGAATTGTAACCCCCGAACGTAAGAATTGTAACCCCCAAAAGTAAGAAATACAACCCCCGAACGTAAGAACTCACAAACCCTGAAAGTAAGAAATACAACCTCCGAACGTAAGAAATACAACCCCCGAACGTAAGAAGTTACAACCCCCGAACGTAAGAAATTACAACCCCGAACGTAAGAAATACAACCTCCGAACGTAAGAATTGTAACCCCCGAACGTAAGAATTGTAGCCCCCGAAAGGCAGAAATACAACCCCGAACGTAAGAACTCACAAACCCTAAAAGTAAGAAATACAA
>JAEMWC010000244.1:232500-290000 GCA_016490735.1 Pachyseris speciosa | reverse complement strand
CTGAATAATCCAATTTGTCAATATACTGTTTGTCTGATTTTTTAATCCTCTGTGGGTTTTTCTCTTGTGGGTTCAAATGTCTGATATGAGACCATCTGAAGCATTCATTATCCTCATTTTTCATATTGATCAAACCTTTTTTATTTCTAAGTTCTACTGGTAGTTTTATGTATGAAGAACCCATCATAGGTCGATATTTCACAACATTGAGGTAATGGCTGTCAACAGATTCAATTGTCTAACCTGAACCTTCAGATACCCAAACTGCAATCTTATTCATTATTTGGTCTTTTGACAACTGTAGTGATTCAGTTACTTCCAGATTATTCACAATTGTTTGAGCTACACTGTTGAAATATGCGGTTTTGTATTCTATTTCTCCGTCAGTCATTTTTGCAAATGTTACCTTGAGTGTTTCAACAAATTTGAGACCTTTAATTTCATTCAACAATTTTATAACATTATATGCAACAGCCTTTCTTGTGTTTTGCAGTTGCGCAAGCGGGTCTTTGTTATTTTTTATACTGATTTCATAAGAATCAGTGAAACCTTTTAAAGCTTTCTCTGTTTGTATAATCTTAGTCCTGGGTGTAGGTGTTGGTTTTTGAACTACCTTTTTGGTTCTCGGTGCTGGGATCGGTCTCTTTTTCAATTGTTCTATTTCTTCCAACCATTCTTTTGGTGGTGCTGGTAATCTTTTTCTTTCGATGTAATCAACCAATTCTCTGACTGTTGGTCTTTGTGTTGTTCTCTTCAGTTTTTTATTTCTAGGTGGGGGGGGGGGGGGGGTTGGTGTGTAATCATCAACTATAACAACCTTTGGCTTCTTCTGTTGTTGATTCTTAAGCAGTAAATTAATGAGCTGGGATTTGCTCAGTTTTTTCAAATCTTTCTTATTCATACTATTGAGTGAGATAAAATTTTCCATTTATATAATAACTATATGAATATTTTTTTGTTTAACTGTTTTTAATACGTGTTTAAGTAGGGCTAATAATTCAAGTGATTCCAAATTCTGGAATCCTTTGAACAGTTTTAAATTTTGTTTTTTTGATGCTTTTTTGTTTTTGTGTGAAGCGTTTTACCGGCCATTGTGTAATTTGTACCATTATTACAAACTTCAAAGAACCATTCTTTATTTAGCATATAGGTAGTCTTACGTTTTCTTCTTTCATCATCGCTTAATACTCTGGGCCTTCCTCGACCTCTTTTGACATTTTGATTCTCCATAATATATAGTTATATAAATTATTTTTTTAAATATCTTTCTCTTCTTGATAAGTATAATTTGCTTTCTTCCATGTGTTTAGTTATTTCATGAATCAAGTCTTCGAAACTATTGCTCATGATGTATTTGCAGTTGTTTTTCTCATACATTAGCTTCATATCAGACTGTTTGTCTGACACTTTATACACACCTGTTGGGCTTTTGAATTCAAGACAAAGAGCACTGTGTTTTCTTGTGGGATTCATTAGCATTAAATCACACTGTCCAACCATATATCCTTTCTTATAACTTGTGATTCGCATGTTTGAGCTTATTTGATTTTCACCTAACCCCGCCACCATTAATGCACCTTCATATTTCTTTCTGATGAATGAAACAATCTTATAATGCAGATCATCTTCACTTTCAATCATCAGCATGTTATTATTTCTGTCATTGAACTGATTGTAATACCCCTGTTTTCTGATTGATGGCAACACTTTAGATGTAACCCAATGTTTAAATTTTGCTGCTTCCTGTTTTTTAGAGGACAGTATTAGTGAATAAAATCCTGATTCATTTATAAAAAAACATTTGAAAGTTTTTTCAATGGTCTCAGCACGAGGGACCGTTTTGGTCCCTCGTGAATCAGTGGCCTCAGCACGAGGGACCGTTTTGTTACATCGTGAATCAGTGGCCTCAGCACGAGGTAACGTTTTGTTACATCGTGAATTTATGCTGATTTTGTGGTCTCTTAAGATTCTATCATCAGATAAAACATGATCCTTGATTGCTTTTTGTGGATTTTTATAGTCAAGAATAGAAGCTATGTCTCTACCTCTGAACCAAATCTCATTGTTGTCATCAAGATAACAATCTATTGATACATCTAATTCTTTATTATCGTAGGAATATTTTTGCATTTGTATATTATATTAATTTATTTTTTAATTCATTTTCGACCTGTGTTTAAATATAGTCAGGAATAATAATATTCTTGGCTACATAATAGCAAATAACAGATATACTGTGGGTCTCCTTTTATATATCTTAGATAATTTTCTCTTTATAATATATCTTTTAAATCCTTGAATGGTATCCAACTGTTAAATTCGTCACTGTAACCCTTCCACTTCACCAATGCTTGTTTTTTCTTATAGTCTTTGCGAATGACTTTATCAATACGGAATACATCCTGTCTGGCTTTCAATAATTCAGCTTCATAAAAACTCCCTTCAATATCTTCACCTTTCAGATCCTTTATTTTGTATGTTATTGGATTAGTGTACTGGATTTTATCAACTGTAAACACTTCTTCAGTCCAATTTGGTGTATAGCCCTTGTCGAACACATTCCGTTTATACTTAGATATTCGGACCTTGTCACCAACCTTAAATTTTGGTTTAGCTGATAATGGCTCCATATCACCATACAAATTGAAGTAAACAGTTCCTTCATTCCTCTTTTTACCAGCTTCAACGGGTGTCATCTTTATGCTTGAATGTTTTGTGTTGTTGTACTGTTTCACTAATTTTGGTAACATGTCTAAATACTGTGTATTACCTTGAACAGTGAACTGCTTCCACATTTTGGACTTCATTGTCCTATTCCATCTTTCAACTACTGATGACTTCTCTTCATTCTCAGTTGAGTACATCTGTACACTATGTTTCTCTAGCAAGTCCTTCAAGTGTTTGTTGTAAAACTCTTTTCCCTTGTCGACCCATAAATACTGTGGTTTTCTGCCTTCCTTGAATATTGTTTTGAATGCTTCAGTGACAGATTCACCTTTCTTATCCTTCAATGGGACAATCCAACCATATTTGCTGAAGACATCAATAACCATAAGAAGATATCGATAACCTTTATTCCATTTACTGAACTGTTGCATTTCAACTAGATCACTTGCCCATATTTCATCAATTTTATTTACAATCACACGCCGCCGAGTGAAATTTCGTTTTATGGGTGCATGTAATTCATCTGCTAATTTTTCTTGCCAGTTTTCTTCACTCGACGGCTTTTTCCGTTTTTTGAAATGCCGAGACCAAGTTTCTGTTTTTTGTCAATTAAGAATCTGGCTGTTTGACCCCATTTTGGCATCTCACCATATGGTATTTGATCAAGTGACTCGACCATTGTTCTATCACAATCACCTTTATTTTTTCCCATATCATAACAAATATCATGATAAGCTGCTATTTCATCTACTTTATTGTAAGGTAGGACATTCCATTTTAACACCTCTCCAGTCAATGGATCATATTCCAGTTGTTCATCCAATGGATTATAAGGGCCCATATATTTATACTTACTTGGAGTCCAACCTGCTTTTGGTTTAGGAAGCTTGCCAATGACCTTATGAATATCAATAGCACCACCACGTGTATAATCAATACCCTTGATATCTGTTTTATGGGTTTGTCTCTTGTCAGCACGCTTTGGACGTATTTTTGTACTTAAATCAAATAATGCTTGTTTTCCAACTGAACTAATAGCAGGCTTTGCTAGGGAAAGTCCTTTGTCAATTAAATACTGCTGATTTTTTGGATTTCTGAGAGCTTCTGAAGCGTAATATCTTCCAGCTTGCAATGCCTTTTTACCAATCATTGGAGCCGCATGACCAAGCAAATCTAATCCAGTTGTTAATATGCCCGCCCCTTCAGACGGGCTAATTAGTTTCCCCGATTTCTGACAAATTTAGTCTTTGTGATTCCACATTCAGCACAAGTACATTTCAACATTGTTCTACCATTTTTTGTCTTTTGATATCTTTCACTTCCTGGTACACATTCAGTGACTTTCTTCTGTTTAACACAATATGATTTCACCATTATACATATAAGTTAGATATTTTCAAAGTAGTCTGTGATGAATCTGTGATTGACACTCGTATCTGTTGGACTGAATTTGGAATTGTGTATTGTATCCAGAATCGATCTGCCTTCTTGTCTCTCGAGAAGATAGTACAAACACCAATATCCACACAAGACTGAATCCCTTTCTTGTATCTCATCACCAGAGTATTCAAGTTGTTTTCCACTTGTAGCCATGTATTTCTGTACTTCTGTTGGCATCATTAAACCAAAAGAGTCGAAGTATTCACAGTATTTATCATTTTTGAAATTCCGATAACATACCCACTGTGTACCTGGTCCAATTTTGGAATCAAGATTGACTATTCCACATTCATTGTTTCTCATCAGGTTTGGCAGATTGTCTCTTGAAAATACTCCTCTAAAATGTTTTATTCCAAGTTGTTTAACCCAATTGATTAAATCGAAGTTGGATAAGGGTTTATTTACAAAATGGTTCCTAGTATGGGGATTGAATTGAATGGACTGTTTTTGCCCAGTAGAAGTCCTTTTCCTTTGGTTTTTCTTTTTTTTTTTTCATTCCCATGCCTATTGGGTTATCCCATGTACCAATAACAGGTGGGGATCGCCATGGCATCATAGCATGTTTCCCACCACTTTTATTTTTATTTATTGCAATGGAATCTGGAACATGAACTGGTAATGACCGCCTTGGACGGCTGCTTTCAACATGCAAACCTTTTCCAGTTAATTTTCTAATTGCTTCTATGGCCAAAGGAATTCCAATACTAGCGAGTATTGTTCCAATACCATTTCCAATTTGTGTTTTTGTTTGTTTTATAACAACGTCTCCACCATACTGCATTTTTTGAATAATATCTGCCATCTGTCTCGTATTCAATAAATTTCCTACATTCAATAATTGGGATAAATTGGCATTAGGAATAAGAAATCCTCCACTTTGTTTCTTCCCAAATAGTTTATCAACACCGAGACTTGCTAATGAAGACAGAGCACCAGTAGCCAATGCTGGAGCCGCTTTAGCTACTGCTTTACCTGCATATGGCAATAGTTTTGTTCCAAGTGAAAAAAGACTGGACCAAAGAGAACCTCCTTCTACAACAGCTTTTCTGATTTGATTTTTTGATATCTTGATGTCTGAACCTTTTCCTGATCTATTTGATTTAATCAGTTTGTTGATTTGTCTCTTAGTCAACATTAGTTGATCATTACCTGTTAATTCATTATGCGATAACCTCAATGTTACAGGTGAATTTGTTGCACAAGCTTTTGCTAGCTTTTGTTTCTGACTTTTTGACAGTCTCACTCCATGTGGATGATAAGTAGTCATATAATATATGTTTATACTAAATTGTATTTAATATAAAACATTTGATTAATTATTTATTTAATTAATTTAATTTATTTATTTTATTCAATTTATTTATTTTATTCAATTTATTTAATTTAATTAATTATTTCCAATTAATTATTCCATTTACATAGATCTCAAGACGATTTTACCATCAGTCTTTCTCATCTCAATATCCTGCTCATAAAGAACCAGTGCATACACACTGTAATCAGCATTTGTTGCCCCACTCAAAGTGTATTTGAAAGTCAGTTTGGTCATTCCATCTTTGACATCCTGTTTCTGTTTCGTCAAATCAAAATAAATGAAAGGGAATATTGTACCGAAATTGCCCCTGTTAAGAAGGGTACTTTCACTGAAATCATTTACAGCTTGAACATATTTCAAAACATCTCTAAATACTCTTGTCGGTTCTGTTGATGGTTTATAATGAACCTCTGGATAATCATTACCATTGCCAACCTCAAGATAACAATCATTCAAAGTTTGGTTATTTGCAACTGAAAAGGTGTTATAGAGAAATTTATTGGCTGTCTGATCAGAATCATTAGCATCATTGATGATGAATACAAAGACATGCCTGGGTTTGTTTATTCCTGTGGAAATACGGAAATTGGCTGTCTGTTGTCTTGTTGAATTGCCTCTCTCAACCATTTCTCTCATGTAAGTCCACTTTCTGTTGTCAAGATACTTACTCATGTACAGTGACTTTCCCGCTGAATTAAAAATAATACGAGGAACAATAAGCTGAAATTTAGTTAGTACCACACGGCAATCATCAGCAGCTTGCCAAATCATATTGTCATCACTCTCAAGTGTCAAGTTAACCTCCAATTTAGAGTTTGGCAAAAGTTCATCCCAAAGGCTCTTGAAAAAACCGTATCTGTTCAATGCAAGCTCTGCATTTACTTTACCACCAGCAGTATTCAACGGTGCTTTGCGAGCTGCGAAACCTTTGTTATAAGTAGCCACCTGAGCAACTCTGTCATCAGCAATCCTGTTGGTGTCAAGATAGAAAAACTCATTTGTTCCTTGACTTGAAGCATAACCTTGTGAATACTCAAGCAACGACTTAATATTTGTGGCTTGGTTGGCATCTCTGCACTCATAAAGATCAATACCATTCATTTTTACATTAAGAGTGTTTATAAGAGCGTGAACTGAATTAACGATACCATTTCTATCATTTTCTGCAATGGCGGCTCCATCTGCAAGCTTCTTTACAATGAAATCAACATTCAAACGGGCATTGTACCAATCAAATGGTGTAGTCTCTCCACTGTTATCAACAACGAAACGGTAACCTGTTTTCCTCTGATGAGCATTATTTGCTACTACAGTATTAAGTGCTGTCTCTAGTTCGAACACCACATCTTCATATCTTTCGATATATTTTGAGTCACGATAGTTTGACATATATTATTGTGTTAGATAAAAGTTATTTTATTTTACGAGGTCTGCCTCTCTTTCTTTTGATTAAACCACCAGTCTGGCTCACACTCTCAGTTCCACTCTTGTTTCCACTTTTTCTCTTTTTTAAAAGTTCTATTATTTTGTCACCAGCTTTTTTGCCAGCATGTTCACCAATTGTTGTGGCTGCTTTTTCAGCTGCTTTTTTCCCAACTGTTTTGATCACATCAGTCACAATACCTTCACCGTATTGCTCATATTTCTTAAACTCAAACCGTTTCATATACTATTAGGTTTTATAATTCTGTCCCTCTCAAGAATAACTCAATATACCAATCTATCCCGTTTAAATCGACTGGAGCTCTAGAAGACGCTGTGACATAAAAGCGCATTGAGCTGATTGTATGTGTTGAGACAGGATTCCATGAAAGAAAACGAGGTTTGTAAGTGAAAGGTAAACTTCTGACGAGATCTGTGACTGGTATAACTGCGATTGTATTTGTGCTATTTCCATCAACAATGCTATCTATCACCATATCACAATTGATATAAATTTCATCTACTCCTCTTGTAATATCAGGTAGATTTGTTCCATATTCTGTGGCTGAAACTAATTTTGAATCGAAACCGATAAGTTTTCTGAAATCAAGATTTCTCAGATCCACTCAATAGTTCAATCAAAATGCGATATGTTGACAAAACGAAATACATGTTAATACCATACTTGAATTTTGATTTGTCTGTTTCAGATGGATTCAGTACATGGTTATTTTTTCTCATATACTCATGAATGTAACTATTGATATCGTCGTATGAATACATCCCGTCAACGAATGTTATTGTTTCCCAGTTTGCACCTTTGTCGTGGCTATATTTCATTTGATTATTCCCAAAAAATTCTCTGATGTTGTACCAACTGTATGTCATATTGATAACATTCACTGCCATTTCATATTTCAAATCATGCGTTAAGTTGATAGGTGTATTGAATCTTTTTTCAAAATCATGACTCTTACTTACACCAATTTTGTCTCTGTTTTTGCTGTTGAATCGTAATGAAATTTCTTTCATATACTTTTACATTAGATATTTCATCATTATTTTATTGAACTCTTTGATTCCAATGACGCCCATTCTGTTTAATATGTGCAATATCTTTACAAACTCATTTCTGACACTCATACTGTTGTTACCAGCAAAAATAGACCCACCACGTAACTGGAGTCGTGAAAGCAAGTCACCAATATTATTATAATGAACAACACCTGCTCCAATTTTCATTCCTTGCCCTGTTTTGTATTTGTAAGAAGCTAATACATCTGCAATCGTTTCTCTGTATTTCTTCAAAGTTTTCAATTCTTGATCATAAGATTGTTTATCTTCTGATGTTTTTGCATATGCTTTTCTAGGTCCTAGCATTTTGGCGATATCTGCAGCTTTTTTCTTTTCTTCAAGAAGTTTTTGTGGGCTGACTTGAGTTAAATCGTTTGGTTTCAAAAGCTTGTTATTTTTTAATATAATTCTGTCATCTTTGTTGAAATTGTTATCGATCGCTAATATGGTGGGTTTCCCATCCTTATCTTCTGGTGCTTCAATGGCTTTAGGAAGTTCTGTATCCATTGCAATTGCTCTACGATTAGATTCCATAACATCATCAAGTCCTTGTGTTAAAGCCAGTTGATTTTGTTTCAACTGTTCAATAACTTCATCCTGTCTTTTGTCAACACTTTCTTTCACACTCTTCTGGACATCAATAGAGGGTTTCAGTAATTCTGATGTTGTATCATATGCATCCTGTTTTCTGTATTCATAAGTCTTGATAACATCACGAACTTCTCTTGTTTTGTTTCCAGATTCAATTCCACTTTTAAGAAGCCTTTTCATTCGTTCTATATCCATATACAATTGTGTTAGACTAATCTAAACTATTAACATATGGAAATTCCAAATTACGATATGATTCAGGATTCAAAGAATTCATTCAGACAGTTGTATCCGTATATGCCAAAAGATACATTCAGAATGTTATTGGCTGGAAATTCTGGATCTGGAAAGACAATCTTGTTTTTGCATCTGATTATGGAGCCGTTGGTCTATTATGATCAAATACATCTATACGCCAAGAACTTGGATCAAGACAAATATCAATATTTACAGCAAGTGATGGATGAAATAAGTAGACAAGTTGGATATCCTGTGTTGATATGCAGCCAAGACGATATATTACCTGTTGAACAGATAAAAGACACTGATTTACAGCGATTGGTTGTTTTTGATGATTTTGTGACTGATAAAAAACAAGATCAAATCATAAGCTATTTCATTCAAGGGAGACACAAAAACTGTTCTGTCATATATCTCACACAGTCATTCTACGGCTGTCCAAAATCTGTCAGACTTAATTGCAGCCATTTCTGCCTTTATGATTTCCCATCCACAAGAGAGAGAAACATCATTTCACAAGAACTTGGAATAGACAAGCAGAAATACATTGAAGCAACCAAGAAACCTTATTCCTTCTGTTATGTTGACAAACCTATGAAAATTGTGAAAAGGAATTTTTATGGTTCCGTTTAATGTAATCTAATATTATATGGCATATCCATTACAACGTCCAGAACTATATGACATAAGTCATACAAAAGTTAACAATGGTAACAATGGTGACAATGGTAACAATGGTAACAATGACAACAATGACAACAATGACAACAATGGTAATTGATAGAACAAACTTTACTGTGTTATCTAATCTAGTATTATATGGGTGCTTTTAATGCTCCAATAAATCAAGATGATACAAAAACTAGCGAAAGAGGTCCAGCAGGTCCGATTGGTCCAAAAGGTGATACAGGTTCAATTGGTCCAAAAGGTGATAAAGGTGATACAGGTGATACAGGTCCTGTTGGTCCAAAAGGTGATACAGGTCCAAAAGGTGATAAAGGTGATACAGGTCCTGTTGGTCCAAAAGGTGATACAGGTTCAATTGGTCCAAAAGGTGATAAAGGTGATACAGGTCCTGTTGGTCCAAAAGGTGATATAGGTTCAATTGGTCCAAAAGGTGAAAAGGGTGACAAAGGCGATAAAGGTGATACAGGTGCTAGAGGCCCATTTGGTTTTAAAGGTGAGAAAGGTAATACTGGTCTAAGGGGTCCAAAAGGTGATAAAGGTGATACAGGTTTTGGAATTAGATTTACACATGATGGTAATTATGATATCCAAAACATGCTGCCACAAAGGTGTATACTGATGACCTTGTTGTTTCATCATTCCTCAACGCGAAGGAGTATGTTGATACTGAAATTGCTGGTATTGATGTTTCTCCATTTCTTAAAAAAGATGGAAGTGTTGCAATGACTGGAGATTTGGACATGGGACGGAATATTGTCAAAAACGTGAAATATCCTGTTGATATATTAGACTCCACAAACAAAAGCTATGTTGACTCTCAAATTGCAAGCTGCTTAAAAAGAGATGGAACTGACCCAGCTGAGGGTGATCTGAACATGGATGACTACAAAATAACAAATGTTGGGGCTCCAACTTCTGACAAAGATTCTGCCAACAAAAAGTATGTTGATGACCTTGTTCTTTCAGCATCTGGTACTCAACGCAACCCATTCGCTTTTCTGTTAAAAGACATATCCAAGTCTTCTGCAGTCAGTGATGCAACAAACCTTCAAATTGAGAATTTTGATAGATCACCATACCACATAAACAAGTCGTCATAGTCTTTTTTCATCAAACGAAGTGGTAACTTTACATCTAAAATTCGTTTTGATGTGACATCTTTGAGTAACAGTCAGTACACTTTTGTTGTTGAGTTTTACTCACCATCAGACCCAAGAAGTGCAACAATTGATTTATTTCTTCCAACAGTTAACATACGCGATGCGGGACAGTCATTTCAAAAATCTTTTCCTGAAACTCCACACGTTGATGGTTACATTAAGAGGCTTTTTACTATTGAAAAAACCAGTGGTGGTCAAGCGTCAATTGAGGTTGATCTAAGCAGCACAGCTCCTGCGTCTAACACCAAAACACATATTATTGTTTATGGAGCCTTTGGCTATCATACCAATTTGTCTTACTTTCTCCATGACCCAGCTTATGAAATTGAAAACGGCCATGTTGCATTTGGTGGTAATGTTGACATGAAATTAAACAAAATCATCAACCTGCAGGATAACCCCTCAAACCCGCAAGACGCTGTAAACAAAAAATATGTGGACCAGAGGTTGCAAACCAAACTCGATACGATTGCACAACAAAATCTAAATATGAACAACAATGCCATTACTGATCTTGCTCCACCCGTCAACGCAAACGATGCGGCGACAAAACGTTATACTGATGAATATTTTCTCCGACGAGATGGTTCAACTGCAATGTATGGCGATTTGTCAATGGGTGGAAATAGAGTGACGAATTTAGCTAACCCATCGAATGAAACTGATGCAGTGAACTTCAGAGTTTTAAATCGAGCTGGAATAGTTATGAGAGCGAACAATTTATTATTGAATGGAACAAATGCGATGGCAGCAGACTTAAAACTTGGAGGGCATAAAATCATTAACTTAAAGGAAGGAACAAATAAAACCGATGCCGTAAATTTAGATCAATTAGAAAAAAGTCATATTTCATCTGCTTCTCATCCAAAGAATGCTTTCAAATATTTGATGAATGATATCGATGAATACAGTACTGAATATGGCTTGAATGTTAATGGATATGTCAATTTACCTCGTTCACCACATTTGATTTTAAAAAAGGTCATTGATGTAGACTTGAATAAAGAAGCTAATCATATTTACAGAGCTAGAATTGGATTTAATATGTACACAATAAAAGATGGAAAATACACTTTCATTCTTGAATGGCTATTTCCTGATTATGAAGGAATGAATCTTAGTAGTGTAACATTCAGTGCAACTGGTGGAATTACAATTCATAAAACTGTAGGGAGAAAATTTGATAACAGAAATGAAGATCATTCAAGATATTTATTATGGATTGAAAAACCTTCAGTAAGTTCACCACCTGAATATTTATATTGTACAATACATATTAATGCTAACCCAACTTATCCAAATAAGTGCAAAGTTCATTGTGTTGCATATGGTATTGATTTTGAAGCTGTAGACGTTCCATCAAGTGTTTACGACTTCGCAGAAGCTTATAAAATCGTGAATGAAAAAATGCAATTACAAACTGATTTAGATTTGAATGGACATACTTTGATTAATAATTCATCAAACTTATTTGATGGTGAAAATGGTGAATTGACAATGCTAAATAATATTAATATGAACAGCTTTCTTATAAGTGAGGCTAAACTTGGTGGTGATTTAAATCTGAATGGCTATAGAATTCATAATAATAGTTTGAATCTATTTCGTTCAAGCGTTACAGGTGTAATTATGGAAACAGCTTTCGATCTCGGAGGATTTGCTCTCTATCAGCCAAAATTAGGAGGTGATCTAGATTTGAATGGGAATGGAATAATTGGTCAAATACAATATTTAAATTGCTTTGTTAAAGCCAAACAAGGACATAATAAGAATACTTTGAAGCCTGTATTAATTAATGGCGCTGAATTTTTAGTTATTCATAACAATAACTTTCATATTAAGAATATGTATATTATACAAGGAACAAAACCCGGAATGGTCTACTTCAAGAAAAAAGCTGAAGGTGCTGGGCCATTGCCATTACCAGCAACTATTTTCGAATATAGAATTCCTTCTTTGAGTAGAAACATAAGAACAGTTTCAGTCAATAAATCATTATCGAGAGGCTATTTTATAATTGACTATTCACATCCCAATAGTGGAGCATTTGATACGGCATTCACACTTGAAATAATTATGAATTAATCTAAATTAATATTATAATGGGAGTTTTTAATTCTCCACAAAATCAAGATAATACAAGAACTGGTGAAAGAGGCCCAAAAGGTGATAGAGGTGATGCTGGTGCAATTGGTCCTAAAGGTGATAAAGGTGATAAAGGAATTTGTTTTACATTAACACAAGATGGTCACTATGATCTTGGAAACAAACATTTGACTAATGTAAAAGCAGGCAATGATTCTGATCATGTTGTTGTCAAATCACAAGTTTCTGACATTGTTAGAGATAGTTTTTTGGATTTGTGGGTTTCTGAATTCATCAGATTATACTCAAAATGCGTTTATCAAATCGACAGAGCAAATAATAATTTTCTGGATATTAATGCAGACAGAAAAGTTGAAACATTGTACGATCTCTCGAATGAAGAAAATAATGCAACACAATCAACTTTAAACATAAGACCCACTGTTTGTACCAAAGCTAATAAACATAATGGTCGTTATTATTTAGACTTTAATGGATCACAGAGAATGATAAGTCAAATCAATTTAAATAATGATGCTGTCAATATCTTCATTGTTTATAAATTAAATTCAAATACGGGCGGAAATCCATGGAAAAATGGGCTTTTTGGTCATGACGATGGAGGTTATGATAAGTTTGTCAGCTACTACAATGGTTCAAATTTAGCAATAAGTGGTGTTGATGAAAAGAATTGTGTGTATTTCGGTCCTGATGCATCCATACAGAACTTCAGAAAGATATCACATTATTCCTCAAATGACTTAGGGCAGATTAATGTTTGGCACTGCTTGTCCGTTCATTGGGATAATTTATCTTCTCCAAATACCAATACCAGCAAGATCTATTGGAATGGAAAACATATGGCAGATTTTACAGCGGCTAACAGAACTGGTAGCACACAAATGACTTTCGGTGATTTGAATCCAAGCTCTATCGCACCTCTTGACGGTAGTGTTATTTTTTTCTGTGTGTACTTGGATCTCATGTTAGATGAAAAAACAATTTTGGATCATCATAGCGTTTTAATGCAACGATATAATATATGATAGAAGAAGCAATCAAATATGTTAAATTCTTTTTTGATGAAACTAAACAACAATTTATTCAAGTCGATGATGCAATTTTAAAATCAGCTTTGGTATACCAATATTTGTATCACAAGCATTTTAATGTAAAAATTTCGATAAGCAATATTTTACACACTCACAGGGATATTGGACTTATTGGCCCAGGTAGTGGGTGCTTGACACATTTCTTGGAACATACACTTGGATGGATTGATACATTACAAAAACATGGTATACTCCATGATGCGTATGGAAAATTTTATAACAGTTATTCATTAGACCGTGGATATTGTTATGCCATACCTAAGTACCTTACACCAAAGCGAAGAAAAAGATCTCCATTATGTTGTCAGATCTCTGGAATACTTTATTGCATATTCAAGAGAATAGTATGAAAGAGCGAAAAAGCATATTCAGCTGGAACCATATTTCAGGTGAATTAACAGAAGATCAGATAAATGAATTAAAAGCCTATTACCGAACATATCACAGAAAGTGTTGGGCTCATAAACAGGCGGTTAAACGGTTCAAAAAATGGAAATTACTGGGGAATTCCTTGTCCATCATCTATGCAACTGGAGGTCTCGCCACAAGCGTTGCAACAGGTGGTGTTAGTTTGGTAGCCATCAGTACAGCAGCACTTTTGATACAAGGGTGGATGAAGCATAAAAACCTAGATTTGAAAATCCAAAATTGCACATATGCTTATCAAAGCTATCAACATCTGCTCAATTCAATAAAAGACAAGTTGAGAAGTGGTGATTTTGATGCTTCAAGTATACAAATCTCAATGAAGAATATCGATGATTATGTGACTGATAATAGTCCAATTATTGATAAGTACCTACTGAAATATGATGAAAAATTCACTGCTTGATAATACGAATAATCTTATCAAATCTCAACATTAGAATGTCAACCCAATATCGATCATAAAATCCAAGCGTCTTTTTTGATCTAGTAACTTTTATATTCTCAAATGGAAGACCAAGCATTAAAAATATTTTCTTTAACATAAATTTCGTGCTTATCATCCTTTTACGATTCTTATTTACCAAAGGAAGGACTGTGTCTATCTCTTCAAATATTTTCAATATTTTGCCTTTATCTTTTACAGAAATTTGAAATCCATTCTTTCTACACATACCATTTATTACATTTCCAATATGGTACTTGCGATGATATATCGATTTCCGCCGTATTTTATACATATTCTCATGAAAATCAACATACTCCTTACAATAGTCATAGCTGTGGACTAAACCACAATTTAGACAAACATTTTCACCATCATCGTTAAACATTTTCTGATTATCACAGCAAGGTGCTTTCACACTTTTAACAACTTTGACCAATAGCTGATCACAAAAATAACATGACAATTCTCCCATATTTTTCAATTCATTGTGAATTACTGAATTACAACTCATTTCTATACTATTATATGAGATTTTATTTTTATAAACCATCGGATGGTTCCACGTGAGAAATAATAGCTATAGGTGATGACTCATTTCCTGTTTTTCCGAGAATGTCACGCTTGGTGATTTTTCCGAGAGAGTCACGCATTTTTAATAAACTATAGATTCCATCAGATTGAACCATAAATTCAAAAGTGTGCAGACCTTGGTTCCATCAGATTGAACAACTATAGATTATATAAGATTGGACAACTATATATTCCATCAAATTAAATAACTATATATTCCAGAATACGAGACCAGAAGGCGAGTAGTATAGTGTTTGGGGAAAACGAAATCAATTGATTTCGTTCCCCCAAACACTATACTACTCGCATGATCAATTCGTACCCAAGGTCACTCGGCCAAAGCGGCTTGTCATTAAAACCGGAGAATGTAGCCTGCGTAGCAAATGTTTCTGTTGGGTTTCCCCGTTTGGCGCAAAGAATATTTTTTGCTCTCGTTCCACGCTTCGAGCAGAAAATAGTACGGAAACGCTTGCTACCCAGGCTACCATCCCGGCTGACTTTTAACTGAGATTTCTACCACCTGTCCACTGTTTATTTTCTATAAAACCCCTCTGTGTGTAAACAATACATAAAGGGCTTGATTTTTCATGAGTCCGGTCACCAGAATAGCCCGGTTACAAATATCCCGCTTCACTCCTATGTCCGTCGTAAAAAAAAACTGCAGATGCACTGTCTGACAACCATTATTTCTTAAGTTCAACTTAAGTCGCATTCTTCTGTTATAAAGAATAAAGTTGCAGCCCATTACTCCTTGCGAAAGCGTTTTGTTATTGTTTGATCCTTTTCATACTTGATATACATGTATAAGCAAAGACATACAGTGTAACTTTAAACTCTACATTTTCGGTTATACCACTATATATTTGGGGTAAACATCATAACTACGTTGCACACAGGGTAAAACACGGCAAATTTGGGTCAAAACCAAAAATTTCCTAAAGCAACCAAATGTACGACAGAATTTGTGCAAAGTTTATGTTTGATCATTATTTGCTTTTATCATATGACTGGCTCTTTCAGCAGTCAAGATGAATCAATTCTCCTGCTGTGATTTGGCTATCCGCGAGGTCAAGATGGAGCCATCTTGACCGCTCGGGATAGCCCGTTCGTCCCGCGTTTTACTATCTTTTAATTGCGTCCTTTGAGTCATATAATAAATCCTTTATTGACCACGCTTGTTCGGTCAAGATGGCAGGATATTGGCCTTGTTCTTTTTTTGCGTGTTTATGAACTTCGACTTCGTCTGGGTCCATAAACACGCAAAAAAAGAACTTGGCCAATATCCCGCCATCTTGACCTCACGCTTGGCCAATAACCCATATATATTTACGCCATGGGCAAAGATATAGATTTAAACAGTAAATTTGCTATACCGCCAAATATGAAGTAAACATCCATTATTTTTGCATGCAGTGCAAATGTCATGACAAATTTAAGTCAAAACCAAAACTTTAATACAACCAGCAAATGTTTGACAAAATATGCGCAAACTTGACGTTTGCTGCACGTTTACACCACCCTTGCACAGAACTAAACTTTTACATTTGAATCACATTTGCTGTGAAAATAAATAGCGATATTAGTGCTCCAAATTTACAACACATTTGCTCAATTGGCAAACTAGAGTAATTTCATTTTTTCGTCCAGTGTTATTCCCCATGCATAGCAGTAGCAGTGATCATGAGATATGTAGTGTGGCCTGTCTGACTCATTTGTTGAAAGTTCTTGTCGATCTGCGAATGCTATTTGCTGCATGAACATCAAAAGACTGCAATGTCTTTCCTTTGTTTGTTTCCAATGTAAGAAATGCTCACTACAAACTCTTGAAGATTTTGTGGTTTTCCACATTTCTCCTTAGATGTTTATGAATATTTCTTTCACACCTTCAAAACTGTCTTTGTCTTTGTCTTGTGTAGGTGTAATTTTCCCAGAGTTTTGAATTTTTCGACGACTTCTTTTGTTCTTCTTTGGCTTTCACTTGGTTATTGCGTTGAAGCTTGTCTTTTCAAGCATGGCTAATTATAATTTTAATCTATTATCTCTAAATGCTCGAGGGATTCGTGACGCTTTCAAAAGAAAATCAATTTTATCGTGGGCTAAACAGCAAAAAGCTGACATTATATTTTTACAAAAAATATATAGCACCCCTGATATCGAAGAGGAAAAATGCTGTTCGCGCACGGCACAAATCACAGCAGAGGCGTGCTTATTCTATTTAATAGCGACCTTCAGTTCCAAATCAAAAATGTGCCTAGCGACAACAATGGCAGGTACATTTTAGTTAAAACAACGGTTCAAGACTCTCCTTTCATTTTAGTGAATCTATAGACCTTTTTCATAATGGCGGACGATTTTAATTATTCTTTTGTATATGTGTTAATTAGCCCTACTAACTTCACTTTAATGAAAAAATTCTATTGAATTTTGCACATGCTGTCGAGGCTAGTAGGGCTCAATATCATAAGAATAAAAGAATAATTTGTCGGGCGCCATTATGAAAAGGGTCTATATGCACCCACGAATGGCCGTGAACCATGTAGCTTCTTCGAAAACATTACGTTTAAATGTTCAACGTAGACCCAGATTGCCAAATTATTATTGGTGGCGTTTTCAACACCCACCTTGATCCTACGCTATATAACCTTGGAGAAGGATAGAGACGAAACCTTCTGTGAGAAAGATTGAAGAATTAATGATAACTTGGGATCTTATTGATATTTGCGAATACAAAACCCCGATAAAAAGAATTTTACTTGGACTCAGAAAAGACCGTTTATAAGACACCGGCTAGACTTTTGGCTTATAAATAGGGAAACTCAGGACGACGTATTTAAAACGGAGACCGTTCCTGCTATAAAGTCGGATCATTCTGCCACCACTTTATCGCTTAACAGCCTTGAAAAACAAATGCATGGTCCGCCCTTCTGGAATTTCAACTCAAGTTTGCTAGAAGATATTTCTTATGTTGAGCTTATAACCTCAAAGTATCCCGAATGGCTTGATGAATTCAAGGAAGTAAGTGACAAACGCTTCCTGTGGAACTTAATTAAATATAGAATAAGGTTTTTCACAATTAAATATAGAAAAAAGAAGGCCAGAGAACGCAGAGCACGTTTCCTTGAATTGGAACAGAAGGTAAAAAGGTGTGACTCACTTTGCACCGATAATCCTACGCAAAAAAATGTTGATGACCTTGAAACGGCAAAATCGGAACATGAGCTTCTGTTTGTTTACTTCGTACGGGGTTACATAGTACGTTCACGAATCAGTTGGTATGAAAACGGCGAGAAAAACTCTAAATACTTCTTAAATTTAGAAAAATGAAGGTGTGGTAAAACTGCTGTTTGTCGGCTTTACGACTCCGAAGGTAGAATTACTGTTAATTCTCAATCCATAATGAATGAACTTGCAGATTATTACCAAAACCTGTACAGAAACCATGATTCCCATGAAAATGAAGTATTAATGCAAGAGTTTTCTGATAATGAAAACATCCCGATGTTAAGTGAGCATTCAAATATAATATGTGAAGGATTGCTTTCGTGCGCTGAATGTTTCGAAGCCCTGAAAAAATTTCCAAATGGCAAAGCTCCTGGTAACGACGGCCTTACAGCTGAATTTTACAAGGATTTCTTGAACGTATTGGGCCAACAACTCACTGACTGCCTTAATTTTTCCTTTGAGAACGGCGAACTATCTTCATCCCAAATGCAAGCTATTATTAAACTAATTGACAAAAAGGACAGAGACAGAAGGTATATTAAGAATTGGAGGCCATTCTCCCTTTTAAATGTGGATGTGAAAATCGCCTCAAAAGCTCTTGCCCTACGGCTGGAAAAAATCCTTCCAGAAATAATTCACGTTGACCAAAACGCGTACGTAAAGGGAAGAACAATGTTTGATGCTATTCGTACAACTGATGACATCATTGAGTATACTAAAGTTCAACAAATGTCCGGTCTGTGGTTGCCTTCGATTTCGAGAAAGCCTTTGACTCTTTAAGCTGGTCATTTTTATTCAGGGCCTTGCGTTCCTTTAACTTCGGTAATTCGTTTATCACTTGGGTATCTGTCCTCTATAGTAACATATCGAGCTGCGTTGTAAATAACGGTTTTGCTAAGCAGCTTTTTGATATTCGTAGAGGTGTTAGACAAAGAGACCCATTGTCAGCATATCTTTTTATTATTGCTCTCGAAGTTTTGCTCGTTAAAATAAGAAGTGACGAGGAAATAAAAGGCATTGCTGTTGAGAACAAAGAAGTTAAGATTGTAGCTTTCACCGATGATTTAACAAGCCTCCTACGTTACTTGATAAATTCGCAAAAATGTTCCGGTTTAAAGCTCAACACAGAGAAAACTGAATCTCTATGGCTGGGAACTGCTCATCAAAAGAATTAACCCCCGCTTGCTGCTATTGGTGTTCATAAAATAAATAAGCCAATTAGAATTCTAGGTGTTTATTTTACTTATGATTGGAAGAAAAGACAAGAGCTTAACTTTGATGAAACTTTAAAAACAATTTCTGAAATACTGAAAGCTTTGAGATGGCGAAATTTAACATTGTATGGTAAAATCCAGGTTGTTAAGACTTTTGTAATCCCGAAATTTATGTTTCGTGCATCTCTCATCTGCTCTACAAAAAATCTGATCAAAGACCTCAATTCTATTATCTACAGATTTGTCAGGAAAGGGAAACATAAAATTAAACGGTTAGCACTCATTAGAGATTATAAGAATAGCGGCCTGAGACGCCTCATATCGAAACTCTCATCGATACACAACGCATTATTTGTTTTAAGAAGTACACCGAGGACCACGAAAGTCCCTGGAAACATATTCTTTTGTTTTTTCTTAAGGAACACGGACAAAACTTTTTCTTACAATGCAATTTTAGCCCTGCTGACCTTCCAAATAACCTTCCTTGTTTTTACAGAGAATGCCCTACAATCTGGTCTGAACTACATGATCAACCTGTTGAATCTCGCGAAGAAGTCTTTAAACAGATCATATGGAATAACCAATTTATACGCATCAATAGTAAGGCCATATTTTGTAAGAAATTATTTTTGAAGGAAATTATTTCTTTTCACGACACTCTGACGGATAAAGGTTCTCTTAAGCCATGGTCCTTCTTCGAGGCAAAAGGGCTTCATGTTAATGACTTCTTCCTACTTCTAGGTATCTTTGATGCCGTTCATATTGCACGAAAAAAAAGTCTTAAGCTTGAACGATGAGGCTTCATTTACATGTCAGGGCCCTCCTACGAAACAATACTCTTTCTTTTTAAACGATAAATATTTTTCACTTGATTCGTTTAATTCGAAAAAAAGTTACTGGGAATTGGTGGAGATGATTCAAACTCATCCTTCTGCGCAACACAAGTATATTAAGATATTTCCCGATAGATACCTCGATTGGCAAACAATATACTTAATTCCACATGTCGTTACGCTTGACACTAAAACAAGAATTTTTCAATACAAAGCTGTCAATCGTTTATTATACACTAACAATTCTTTACATAAAATGAAAATAGTTGACTTTCCTCGATGCACTTTTTGCCATACGTCAGAGGAATCTCTCGAGCATCTCTTTTGCCAATGTAAGTTTAGTCAAAATTTCTGGAAGTCTGTAGTTCTCTGGCTTCAACCGTTAAACATTGGTATTGACTCTTTAAACGACTGCGATATCATTCTTGGCTTTACGTTTAAGCGTCCTAATTGGACTTTTTTAAACCATGTAATTATTGCTGGGAAACAGATAATTTACCATAATCGGCTTAAAAATTCTTTACCTTCTTTAAGCCAAGTTATTGCCAAACTAAAATACTCGGAATCTGTTGAACGCTCAATTGCCTTGAAGAACAACAGACTAACCATCCATAATGAAAAGTGAAAGCCAATGAACAACATAATACAATAAAGTGAAGAAATGTTTTTTTTAACCTTTTTTCTGGGTTCTTACACAAACTTGTACAAGGTTGTAATGTGTGAAGTAGTAAATAAAGTTACAATGTCAATAAAAAAATAACAAAGTGGCTCAATCTTTTCTATTGATCGGCGTAAAGCTGTATATTAAATAATGGTTGGGCTAGCAATTTTTTTAATATTCAAAGAGGTGTTAGACAAGGCTGCCCTCTCTCGCCTTACTTATTCATTTTGTCAGTTGAAGTGTTAGCAAAACAATCCCTGATAAAAAAAACAGAAGCCCTTTGGATTGGTGCAAATTGTGGACAACGAGAGATAGAAATTCCTGGCCGGAACTTTAAATGACTGAAATACAAAGTCAAAACCTTAGGTGTTTGGTTCTGAAACATCCAGGAGACACCTACCAATTTAAACTATAACGAAAAGCTAGACAAAGGTTGGAATATTTTAAGTTGCTGGAAATACCGCAGACTAACTTTGATTGGGAAAATAGCTGTCTTAAAGAGTCTTGTCTCATCCCAACTTGTCTACGTTCTATCAGGACTCCCTTCAAATGTGGGACTTATAAAAGAAGTTAACAAACTTTTTTATTCTTTCCTCTGGAAAGGAAAAGGTGACAAAAAATAAAGCGCGATAAAATGATTAAGGACTATTCAAATGGTGGCCTCAAAATGATAGACATAGAGTCATTTAGCAAATCTTTAAAAGCCACATGGATTAAAAAATATTTGGACAAGTCGAACCAAGGAAAATGTAAGCTTTTTTTGACCTTGAACTAAGCAAACAAGGAGGCACAATGGCAATTACAAATAATCTTAACATCAAAGATACTAGGAAGACTTTTTGAAACAGGTCCTGTCAATCTGGGCAGAAGTTAACTTTGAAGATACAATAACCTCGGAGCATCAATTTCTTAATCAGATCTTATGGTATAATTCACTAATCAGAATCAATAACTGCCCCATTTTTCTATCCAGTATGGTATCACAACGGTGTTAAAAAGGTGAAAAATTTGAAAGACGACTCGAACAATTTCCTATCATTTCCTGATTTTAAGAACAAGTACAATCTTGATGCTTGCCTTCTCAAATATTATGGTCTTTTATCTACACTTAAAGTTCTGTGGAATATACAAAAGAAATAACTTCTTTCCAAACAATCCTGAATATGAAAGCTTCGCAACAACTCTCTCAAAAACTCCCAGGGCAAGCCCACTGGCTTACGCCAAGCTTGTTTCCAAAACATGCGTAACTTCAACCACACACCAACAAAATTGGCTAAGTGATTGTAACGACATAAACGATGAGGAACATTTCAAGTGGCACGAAACCCATAAACTAGCTTCTAAGTATATTAAAAGCACAAGACTTATCGATTTCCAATTCAAATTTTTGCATAGACAAATAGCTACTAATCAATTTCTACACAAGATTGGTATAAAAGACGACTTAAAATGCTCTTTCTGCCATGAGGAACCGGAGAATTTACGACATCTGTTTTGATCTTGCCACAAAACAGGCTCATTTTGGAATTCTTTACGCATGCAGCTTTTTCTATTCAACGTTTTAACAGATACTTATACAATGAACATTGCTGTTGTACTAGGAATAACACCATCTTCCTCTAAAAACCATAACCAGATCAATTTTTGCTGTCTTTTAGCTAGATATTATATCTTGAGATGTAAAATATAAGAAACTACTCCAAAAGCAGAAGACTTCCTACAATATCTTAAATCGATTTATCGCATAGAGGTGAAAACAGGTGACACTCCCCCACAAGAAATGGGAACTTCTGGATACTTTATTTTAGTACAATTCCCCCTCCTCCCTTTGTATTACCGTAGACGTCTATATGCAGCATTTCTTCTTACCCCTGAAGGTCCAATCCTTCACGAACGTTTTTTTTTCCCTTTTTTCTTTTTTTTTCCTGATAGTCAACGGCCTCGTGAAACCTGACAAAATACAATACCCTTTAAGTAAAGCACCTTTCATGGCAAAGATTGTACTTTTTGTGTTTGTATTTGTCGCGAAGACACAGATCAGTTTAGATTAACATGTACAGTATATTTGTTTGCTTTATATGGATGTGATATTCGTGTTTTTGTAATGTAATGTTTTGTAATGAAAATAAAAAAGAAATAAAAAAAATGGTTTTCGAAATAAAGCGATAGAGTCAATCATATTTGGTTGAAAGCACGTGAAATGACTAGCAAGAAATTGTTTCGAACGCCGAGTCCAAAGGCTCAAATCGAATCTCGTGGTGTTTTAAGCAGACACATTATGACGATTCTCACATTCCAGTTAAAAAAAACTTATTTACTAGGCGTCTTATTTTAACATTAGAGTTTTGCTTGCAACACTGAAAGGATTTTCACTAGGAATCGATATACCTGAATCGACCTCTCTGAGCATCATGCTGAAAAAGAAGTTCATTTTTTTCCATGTTTACTGTGCCATTTCTACTGATGTGGGCTTTTGTTATTATAATAAAACAAAGCAAAACGAAACCAAGCAGAACAAATCAAACACAACCAAAACAAACAACAAACAAATTAACATCAGGGTTTTTGGTGCTCGGAGCACCATAGGTAAGAAAATATAGTAACCTATTGATGTTATTTGGTTATAACGTCACCGTACGCTCGTAGGTCCATCCATGTAAGCCATTGTGAAATGTCACACTCCTCGAACTCCTCGATATGACCATGTTATATTCCGCATTTTGGCGAGAAATTATCTGGGCAATTCCGCATGTTTCGCGTATCCAGCTACGGTTTTTAAAAATATAATAACCAACTGATAAAACAAGACTAGAAATTTACGATCTTTTATGGGTTTTGGCTTTGAAGTTTAAAAGCTAAAACACCACTTACGCAGTACAATGATCATCTGATATATATCAATAATAATAATCGTTGAGCTCCGCGTTTAGGTTTGGCTAAGTACATATTTTTTGTCACTGTCCCCTTATGGACCCAAAATATTTTAAAGATCGCGTAGCTAAACTCTACAACGATTAAATGTTTATCTTTTGTAGTTGATTATTCTTGGTTCGTGGATAGTCTCAACTATTACGAGTGTCCCGGTATTCTTTCCCCAATATACATGAAGGATATCAACAGGTGCATCGTCCCTAAAAAGTGGATTGCAGAGGTTTCCTTCGTTTTTTACTCGCTCTTAATCATGATATGCACAATCCTGTTGGCTGGCTTATACTCTAGGGTTGTGTTCACTTTTTGGTTCAAGCGCCAAGAAGATAATATATTCACACCTCAACTACAGGTACGAGATAAAAGAATAGTTCTCACTGGGCACTATCTGCTGTTACAGTAGCATCGCAGTCAAATAAGTAGTGGCTTTTTCCACTTACCCTATACATTCCAATAATTTGTTGTTCCAATAATACGTTGTTTCCCTTTGTAAGCTTGCGTTTATATGAGATAGTTTACCAAGTCTAATACTGATAGCTGCAACTTGAACGAAAGCTCGGGCATTATCCTCTAAATTTATGCAACACAGTTTCTTTTGTTTATAATTGTGTGTACGGAATTTTGTGAAGGAGTTGCAGCATTCAATAGTCAAAGGCCAAAACCTCTTCAGATAACTTTTATCCCCTCCTTCGTCCCCTTACCCACCTTAGACTACCGCACTGGATAACTGGCAGTGCAATTTGTCACAATTGTGTCACTATTTTCTTAACCTTACATTAGGTGCGGTTACACTGGGCATTTTTCTCTTGGGTAAATAGATTTTTCCCGGGGGAAGCAATTTTTTTAGGTGTAACCAATCTGCCTAAAGTGAAATTGCCTCCTGGGAATTTCCATAGATATGTAAAAAGGAACAAAAGAATTGCCCATGACAATTCCAGATGTCAGTATTATGGTTTATCGAGACCCCAAGGTGGTTCGACCAATCAAAGTGATTGTCAGACGCAGGGAAACTACTTGCTGTTTGCTTTCCCCTTGGGCCATTTATCAACGTGTAACCGTAAACCCAGAGTACACCCAACCCAGGCCAAGCCATTACCCTAAGGTCCCCTATGGTCTAACGATCTAGGATAACCACACCCATGGTACTTGGTTTAACACCAAGATTCAAATCACGACTCAACTGGCGACCATTCAGGTGAGCGTGGACCTGAAAAAAAAAAACTGTTTAAATTCCTGATGATATGCATTATCGTTTAAATGACACGACCCTGATAGCGATAGTCGAGCTCGGAATTCGGGTGATAGTAAAACTAGTTAAGAAGTTAACGACCCATCTTTTTAAGATTTTCTTAACTGAAGAGCATTTTGGTCCATCTAATGGTCTCTGAAAGATATTTCTCTGTACACTGGGTGTGTTGAGAGTACGGAAGCGAGTCACTTTGATGGCTTTCACCGTCAGTGCCATCTTTGGAGTCTGCTGGATTTCTGATTTGATGACACACTTCATACAACACTTTTCGTCTAACAAGCTCGGTCCTTATCCCATTCCCGTTGTTCACACAATGCTAATGTTCAATGCCGCCGTAAATCCTTTTGCATATGCTCTTATAAACCAGCAGTTCAGAGCCAAAATGAGTGAAATATTGTGTGGTGCGCCAAGTTCATCTTCTGCCAGGGTTCATCCCAAAAAGAATCTGGAGGACATCGAAATGGACAACCATAGAAGCCAGCCGATAGATCAGCTAAGCAGGAATCATTCCACAACGTGGTGTGCTGCAGATGGATTACCCTTGCGGTCTTCAGACCTTGAGAAGTCCCCCCGGACAAGATGATTCAACGCACCAGCTTTTTGGGTGCATTATTTAGAATAGCCTAGTGCGATTTTAATTTATAGTTTAAATATAAAAACTGGGCTTAACGAGTCCAGATTAAGATTGATTGACACCTTCGTTGTATTCTTTTTGCTTTTAATTTTAAATAGTCTGCAAGTTTGTAAATCAATGGTTTGCGTACATATCATGCGAAATAATTGTACACTTACTTAAAACTTGTATTCCAAAGTTTCCAATGAAAATCCATACTTGGATTCACCTAACTTTCATGGATTGCCCCTCCACATATTGATGCCAATCCCAAGTTCATTCTACCCCTTAAGTTGTGCCAATCGCTTAGTCCTCCCCACACCCTTCTTATTGGAGGCTTTGTCATGGAATCGTCCGATGCCATGGTAATAGAACTATAACACACAATGACAATGTTCTACTTATCTATAGAAATGTTAACTGTATTATATATGCACAAATGTTAAGGCGAAATACTTCAAAACTGAATAAAAGATTTAAGTGACAATGATAGTCACCATTGTCTGCTATTCTACCACAATGAGCGCTATGGGAACTCTGGGAAACGGTCCTTGTCTCACCAAGATGGTTCCATTGTATCCGTTTGACCTATTGTCCTCAGAGAAAAACACCCCTTACTGGCCCAGTCAATGTTATATGGTACTATATGGTCCCTCACAGACAGCACTACTCTAATAGGCTCTGTCTCTAACTTTTTTGTTTCGTATTTTTAATACCCGATATGTTTCATTGAATGCTCATTGGGGACTAAATTACAATTGTAAATACTCCCACTTTTAACTCCACAAAAATGAAAAGGTCCTGTATTTATAGTTATCTATTTATTCGTCGTTCGTTTCGGGGACGAAAAGCTCTTTTAAAAATTTTTTAGCCATCTATTGGTGGTATCTGTTGTGTAAAGGTAAGCAAAGTACAAGTGTATTGCCTTCACTGAATAAAAAGTCTACATTGCAAAAACCTATGACTACGTTCATTTTCGAATATCCTGACGTGCACCCTGTATACAGGACCGTAAACGTCCCTACATTACCTTTGTACTGATCGTTAACTACCTACAAACGGGTCCGCATACTGATTTTGCACAGTGATTTCGATCAAACTCACACATGGCTCTGTTAATTGAATAGATTGCAAAGTCGCTTACTCTAACTATAACTACACTGTATTGCCGCTTTTATAAAATAATTATTCAACATATTGGCAAGCTTAAGCAGCAAGTGGGATAAGGAAAGAAGACCGCAGTTGGCCTCTATTTGAAAGGCGTGAGATCTAATAATACGTTCGTCTGGTCGCAAACGACATCAACATGCCACGCTTTCTCAAGTTCACGCAAGACTTTTTTTGCGTTCTCTATGACAGCAGGTTTATCACGTAAGTGTACTGATTGTGCCCACGTAACTTCGGTTCAATTTTGAAAACATTTCGAGTCTTGTCCCTGTTTATCTGTTTTAAATGATATGCGAAGAGAATAGCGCTCTGGTATTGGTTGAGGAATTGAATGGCCGACGAGAGCCATTCTCCGTGCGATATAAAAGCCAGTCCTACGATTTTTGCCGATGAGAAAAAAGCCGAGAAAAGAACAACAACAGCAACAAAAACAACAACAAAGAAAATCACGTCTTTGTTTTGTAAAACTAACCTCAGTTAGACAGAATCTGGGAAGCTATTTTTATTTGTTCACCCGCGCGCTGTCATTGTCAAAATGAGAAAAAAATTGGATTTAACGGTGCCCATTGCTGTTAGAGTGTCAGATGCTTAACCCTGACATTGAAGGCTCGTTTCTAGGGCAAAAATGTGTTTTTGCTGGAAATATTTCTTTCCAGCCTCTGGTGTTATTCGCAGATACACCACACGTCTTACGCTAAAAAAGCATCGTTTGTTTTTACATTGTTAAGTAAGAGTCAATCAAATCATAAAATTTTGGTTTATCAACGGAGTTGATAATGTAAATGGACCACCGTACAGGGATTCGATTAGCTGACGTTTCGAGCGTTATAGCCCTTCATCGGAGCGAATCGAGGAATTGTGGGTTGTGTATGGTTTATATACAGAAAATGGAGCTAAGCTATTGGTGGTAACATGGTAACGTGACAAACAGGAATAAATTAATTGAATGAAAAGTGCTCGTTGATACCGCGGGGATTAAGAGTGCCGATTTGAAAGATCAATTTTTGCTCGAGATTCTTACGGCTTTCCGTGGTACCTTGATGTAGGGAAAGGCCAGAGATCGACATGTGTTGTTTGGAATGGCTAGGGAGATTAAAATGTTGATTAAAACAACACATGTCGATCTCCGGCCTTTCCCTACATCAAGGTACCACGGAAAGCCGTAAAAATGTCGAGCAAAAATTCATCTTTCAGATCGGCACTCTTAATCCCCACGGTATCAACGAGCGCTTTTCATTCAATATTCCTGTTGCTCACGTTACCATGTTAGCACCAATAGCGTACCTCCATTTTCTGTATATAAACCATACACAACCCACAACTCCTCGATTCGCTCGGACGAAGGGCTAACGCTCGAAACGTCAGCTAATCGAATCCCTGTACGGTGGTCAATTTACATTACCAACTCCGTTGATAAACCAAAATTCCGTGTTTCACTCCCCCACCGACGCAGGACCACGGTTTCTTTAGAAACTAATCCCCTTTATTCAATCAGATCATAGGTGTGCGTCCCACTTCTTCTCGCTTATACCAAACACTTTAAAAAGCAAAAGTAATAACATGAATCTAAGTTATAATCATCATCATCATCATCATCATCATCATCATAATCATCATCATCATCATCATCATCATCATCACCAACGAGAAATTGGCCGTGTGTGGAACTGTCACGACGTGAAGGTCATTCCGATTGTCATCGGGGTTCTGGGGACTGTGCCTAAAGGATTTATTAAGGTCTTGAGGCTTTGGAAATGGCAAGTGCATTCGATGTGTTACAGAAAGCGTGTCTGCTAGTCTCTGCAAGAATACTCAGGAAAGTTTTGGATGCTTAATTGGAATGCATGCCTGATGTTAAAATTGAAATGGTTGAAGGGTCTCCCAACAGTCTGGACACCTCAGGTCTCGGGAGGAGGCCAGATGCCCACATAGACTTGAAGCTAACAGAGAACTCTGTTATAAATCGAAAATAATAATAACAATAACAATAACAATAACAACAACAACAACAACAATAATAATAATAATAATAATAATAATAATAATAATTTGGACTACCGAAACATGTCTTTTAAATTAAAAAATGTTGAGCTTTTCTCAAACTAATTTTATCTTCACGCACATGCCGGTTAGCGAGTTTTTATCATTCTTAGATGTAGCGTGAGTAAATAAAGTATTGTATTATATTGTATTGTACCGAAACCAGTGTTAAGGCACAATAATAAAACTGAGGTTTTTCTACTTATTTTTGTACCTCATGCAGAGGTAATTAGTTGTACTTGCTCTTCCAATAAGAAATCTACTAATATCGTGCCCCCAAAAAATGCTTTCTGTTTTTCTTATCAAAAATGTTGTGTAGATTGCCATTACACCTATCAGCAGAAAATGCTAGAGAGATGAGGACACAGTTTCTATATTGGAAGCCTTAACAAGTATTTATTTCATCGTTCTCAGTCGGTAGTATGAAATCCAAACGTTTTTGATACACATTTTAAAGTTCTTACTGAAAAGCCAGTGGGAAAGAAACCGGTTGGTCCATTGAGTTTCTCTAGCGAGCGACATGCATTGTTTGCTGACGGTATAACTCACTCATGATTTTGTTAGTTAAAAAATGTAATGAGACTTATCTATTAGTAAGTGATAATGCCATGATAGTCCCCCTCGTGGTGGAGACTAGGATATGGCGCTTACTAATACGTCAAGTGTTCATGATCATCTATTCGAAATATTGGCACTATTTTATTAATGGTAAAATCATATGGGAAGGGAAATGTAAATTTGTTGATGTTGTCATTAGATCTTTGTTCCGTAAAGACTTAAAGAAATGTAATAATTTAATAATTTAGAACTTATATAGCGCATTTTCCATGAGTATATGATCAAATGCGCTTTACAAGCAGATGAAATTGGAATTTGGAATTGTTGGTTTTTGTGGAGAGGGGAAAACCGGAGTACCCGGAGAAAAACCTCTCGGAGCAAAGAAGAGAACCAACAACAAACTCAGCCCACATATGACGTCGAGTCCGGGAATCGAACCCGGGCCACATTGGTGGGAGGCGAGTGCTCTCAACACTACGCCATCCCCGCTTTCCCAATGTGAACGGCAATTGGGTCAAACATCAGTTCCCTCGCTTTGGTAAGGAAATAGAGATTTGACTGAAATCCTCAGTGAAGAACGTTTACCCGTTGTACGCGACTGGAGATCTGTAATGTGCCTTAATGCACTCTGGCAATGCACGCACTTGCTCGAAATATTGATCGGATGAGGTAAAAGTAGCGCTGATAAAATATCATACTCGAAAGTGAGAAAACTTAAAACATTTTGTTATTATATCGCTTTAGTTGTATCTGTGGTATTCATCACGTTTCAGCTTAAATGCAATATTCTCGAGACAGAGGTAGGTATTTGCCTTTGGCTATTTTTAAAGCCCCTCGCCTCTTTCGTTTCCTTTCGGTAACTACTTGAAATAGCTCATAGCAAGTGATTCAGCCAAACATCAGCGAAAAGAACATTCATCTTTGAAGCTCAGTATGGCACAATTGCTGGCCTGCTGCAATGTGGTCAGAAATATGGTCGAGCGTCGTTCTACTGTTGGCTGCGATTTTCAGTCTTGAAGGTGGAGCTCAACAGTCCATTTTTGTTTATTTGTATAATTTTTTGATTTCAAAATGAATGTTGTTAATTTGTGTTTGTTTTATTCCCTCACAGCTTCCTCAGGGGAAATAATAGGTCAGCCACTTTTAACTCTACATTTAAGTGACGAGACGTGAATTGTCTTTGCATAAATGCATTATCCGTTACGGCACTAAAACACAGCAATTTTAGCTGAGTAGAGGTAAACAGAACCAGATTGCTGCCCATTCTTTCAAAAGCTTTATATATCAGTTATTTGTCGATTGGCTATGGACTTTTAACATTAAAGACGCACTCAATGAACGCATAAAATCAAGCGCTTAAGCATTTTAAAATAGAGCGTTTTCACATGACGTCACGGTGGCCATGCTTGTGTAACAAACTAAACCTCTGGGAAAAGCACTCTATTTTGCAAATACTTTCTTTTGTTTCATTAAACCAATATGGCTGATAGTCACGTGAATGAAAACGCTCCATATGACGTCGGAATCGGCCGCGGTTTTTGTTACGGATTTTGAATTTAAACATTACAACCACGAATAATGAGAACAAGATGTTTTGGGCAATTTACCATTTTATTGAGATCAATTCTACATTTCACAATGCCAACATGAAATTGTGTACTCAGCAGCAACGACAGCCTTTTTCAGGAGGTCTTACATCATTACTTAACAAATAAGAAAGCCTTAACCGTGCTTTGTTCGGTTACAAGGTACGCTAGTGACGAGATCACGAAAGAAGTAGGAAGAATCACGAGCCGTAGGCGAGTGCTTTTAACTACGCCTTGAGTGCTCTCGTCACTTCCTTGAGTGTCTTATAACAGAACAAAGGACGGTTAAGGCTTTTTTATTTGTTTTATAATATAGTTTTTCCCCACATTTGTAGCAAAATTCGTTTCAATTTGTGAGAAAACTGAGCAAATCTTATTCTTAGCTTGCGCTCGCGGAATGGAGTCAGTGATCGTACACGTTGCGTCAACACCGTCTTATTATGAGAAAATGCGTCTTAACGGGCGGCTAAAATCAATCAAGCAGCTCTTAGAATTCGTCTCGTCAGTTACATGGTATGACTGTAATATTTTAATCGGGTAGTTTATGTTTTGAGTTGTAAAAGATGCCAATTTTGTAATGATTTTGAAACTGCACTCGCAGACAAATGGCGTCATCTACAAATCAAAATCAAATCAAATCAATTATTTAAGCTCGATAACGTGAGGAGTGGTTGCCTATTCACCCGAGCCAGGGTCTCATGTAATAAACGTTCGAGCGTTCCGGATCAAATAGGAATTTAGAAGTGTTGGTTTTTGTGGTTTTTGTGACCTAGCGGCCATCTTCTACAACACCACCTTCGCGAGAATCTGTATTTGTTTCTTCTTTCAAGATTCTCTGGTATCTAACTCCCCACCTTCCTGCCCGAGGCTTCGTCTCCACCGTCCGGAACGGGGGCTCGGCAGAGCCTGTTTCATTCGTTTCTACTTCGCTTGGAGAAGTGGTCATTGCAAGAGACTTATTTATGGCGGCTGCGGAGGAAACCAAACAATTTCAGCGTGAAGGACTGCGAACAAACTTGCGCTAGTAAGGCTATTGAAATATAAAAGACTGACGTAAAGGTTATGGCACTAATGAATAGAAATGAGTATTTGTACGAAATATTTAGTGCAACGTCGTAAGGATCCCTAAGCCAAATATGGAATGTTGACTCTGGCTCACTGTAGATAAGACAAGAAATAAAAGTAAAGACACCGAAATATGATATGACCAGATTATGAGGAAACGATGATTGCTGTTACATTGACCTTTATTGTAATGTGTTAAAAAAAAACAGCGAAGTTTTGTTGACCAAAACGCCATGAAAAATAAAAGCAATTCGGAAAAAAAAACCGCATTAAATAAAGTGATTTAAGAATTCCAATTGCTAACCATTTCATACAATGCTAAAACGATTCAACGTTTCTGCTATCGATGTGTGCAAAGATAATATGCTACATTTTTATCTGTAAAATAAAGTTAGTTATTTGAAACAAAGAGATATCCTCACTTACAGAAAGCTCTGAAATGACGTATATCGATGGAGATATAGCTAGTGACGGTGGTCGTCTCCATATACCTTTAACTACTACTTATAGTTAAGCCAAGAAAGAACGATTAATTAATGTTGTCGAATGCCTACGCGACGAGGCCGTATGGTGATCTGGGAAATTTACCTATAATTGTTACAAACTCAGTTGGAGTCAGACATATAATCACACAAGCAAACGTCTATGGGTGTTTCCTTCCATCCTAGGGTGATGAAAAGGCGAAAATGTAGCCGAATGGAAAAGATATACAGCTACCCATGTCCCCTTTCATTTTTTGTTGCGTAATCCTGACGGATTAAATTCCGACAGCTTTAATTGAAATAGCTGTATAATGAAAATCATATATTTATACTCAATATATGATTTTGTCATTTTGCAATATACCAGTGGAGAGAGAAGATTGAATGACGTTAGTTTATTCAAATACATGACATTCGTGTAGTCTAAATTGCTTAGCAATTTAGATTTCTTATAATCTGAAACAACACCTGCGAGGGACAGTCCCCGGTTGATTACGCCGCTTTGGCCAAAACTGAAGCTTTCCATTTGAGCAACATGTTTAGCACTTCACTTCCCAGGTACGTTAAGTGACTGTTATGTCTTTTATGCCATAAAACGTTAAATTAAGATGTGAACGATTGCCGCATTTATGAGCGCTACTAAAACATATGAGAATGAATATGAATATAAATATGAACAGTAGCGAAAGGAAACCCCGCAAAAAGTTCAGGCTTGTGCGGGATTAGAACCTACAGCCTCTGCGATACCGATGCAGTGCTCTACAAACTGAGCTAGTTTATTAGAAAGCAAGACTGTGGATGAGGGTACTTGGCGAGACCGTGTAAGAGATGACGAAAACGAGTAAAACGAGTATAAGTTAAGAAAAGCTCAAGGCAGCGCATATTGATAAGACCGCAGAGAAAGTTCGTGAAAGCGGAAAAAAGTCTAAGGGCTCAATGCTAATTAACACAAGCGAATGAGAATCACTGTGATGAACAGAATCGATGAAGACGCATGGAAATGTGCAAAAGACAAAAATGAAAGTATGGCCAGCAGCAGTTATTCATTAGTCCCTCTTTAATAGTTACAAAACCATGGCGATAGCATCTGTCATAGCAAAGCTCTTCGATTAAAGGCAGAAGCAAAATAAAAGGGAAAAGCATACTTAATTTTCCATAGTCTGTAAGCATTAAATAAAACGTTGCAAAAAGCCATCAAATTCTCGCGAAAGTACTGTACTGTATTAACAGAGAACTTACTAGAATATAATAGTCAGGTCTTCAAACACGGCAAAAAAGGTGGAGGTTAACCGTTTAGAAAACGTGGCAAAACGTGGCATTTGCCTACATTTACTGGTGTTCACCAATTGGAAAATCCAATTTCCAAGTGTTTTGCGGCTGGTGAATTCGAGTATTCGTTCCATTATCCGGTAGTTTTCCATTACGGTGAACGCCGGGAAACGCGCGTTTTCTGGAGCTCACCAGTCGGTTAACATTTGGCGAATGTCTTGTTTGCGTGCGTTCACTGAAGTTTTCCCTGTGTAAAGCTTCACGTTAACCGGTGTTAACAACTGAAAACTGGCATTTTCCCTTGTCTTTCAGAACGGGAAATGTCGGTAAATTTAGCAAAACACACTGTTTTCCAGAATTCACCGCTCGGTTAACGAACGGAAAGCATAGTGTTTTCCCGCGTTCACAGAAGTTTTCTCCTGTTTTCTTGTATTTTCCGAGACGGTGAATTCAAGAGAATTCGAGAAAACGCATGTTTTCCAGCGTTCACCGTTCGGTAAACGTACGGAAATTATCGTGTATTCCTGCGTTTTGAGAGGTTTTGTTGTGTTTTCTTGCATTTTCCTGGATAATAAATGCGCGTGAATTCAAGACAACGCTTGTTTTCCCGCGTTCACCGTTCGGTTAACTTTTGGAAAATATCGTATCTTCCTGTGTTTGTAGGAATTATCTTGCATTTTCTGGGACAGTGAATTCGAGTGAATTCAAGAAAACGCTTGTTATCTGGCGTTCACCGTACAGTTCATGGGTGGACTAAAGCCCATTCCCTTTTCCAGTCAGAACAACAAAAACAAAAGGTGTTGTTAATTCAAAAAATATGATTTATTGAAAATTGTGCAAATTAACATGCAAAGCGCCATAAGCGCTGTTTACTATCTAGATTATGTACAATTATTCACGTAAAATACAAGGGTAATTTTAATTGTGGAAGTAGTTATTCTTACTCGGGATCAAGGTCTCATTCTCGTGGAGATGCCTGGATGCAAGGCGTAAAATTAGACTTTGGAATCCCGGCGCCTTTGATTCAGACGCCAAACTTTTCATGTACCGAACCTTATGCAGAAATTATTATATTGGCCTGTGGAACGGCAAATTAAGTTCGACGTCTGAATCAACAGGCCTAATTTTGTTAATTTGGGTCGGTCCAAATTCGAATTAAGTTCGGCTCATGAAGATTACGGCGTCTGAATCGGGCCTAAGACTTTTCTGATATATGCGGGAAATTTGCTGGTGAACATCAAGTTTACCTGGTGTTAACCTTTCGCATTTAGACCCCAAAAGCCTTCAACAAACACTGCATTTACCCGCTCGGGAAAACTACGGTGAACATGGCGGAAAATGAGGTGTTAAACAGAACTTTTCTAATGCGGGAAAATTGCTTGTCAAGTTTTCCTGGTGCTAACCGTGAACATGTCAATCGGAACACTCTCAGACAAACATTGCATTTAACCGCTCGGGAAAACTACGGTGAACGCTTTGGAAAACGAGGTTTTCAATAGAACTTTTCTGATGCGTGAAAATTGCTAGTGAAAGTGTAGTTTTCCTGGTGTTAACCGTCAACGTGTACACCCGAAAAACCTCGGACAAACACTGCGTTTACCAGCTCGGGAAAACTATGGTGAACGCGTAGGAAAACGAAGTGTTCAATAGACCTTTTCTACTGCGGGAGACCATGAAAACATTGAATTAGCCTCATATTTTCCTGGCGTTCACATAAGGAAAACGTGGAATTTACAGAACGTTTTCCGATATGAGATAAAAAACAGACGGTTCATACAGGATTTTCCTGGTATTCACCGTTTGGCAAAATTGACAGTGAACAAGGGTTTTCTTGAAGTGAAATATATCAAACACAGGGCAGTTTAAACGCGTTTGTAGTCGTATGTTACATTATGGAGATTAAATCCAACTGTGATCGCCTGAAAGAAGCAGATGGAATTAAACAATTTTTTCTCAATAATTGCCTTAGCAGTCAATTTCAAAACACTATCGGTTAGAACACAAAGTAGTTGCAAATACACCAAGGAAAACAATTTCATGTAATATATTTCAAAAACATGTTCTGTACGCACAAAAATATTGAAAAATAAGGAACTGTAGCTAAAATGATAAAAAATGCCGCAACACAAGCATCTCTATAGACAAATTGCTATGTAAGTATACTCCAACTGTCCTCTTTTTTGGCGAAGTGATTTTAAAAAAATGCACCTCTCTTTTCTGTTGCGCGTACTCTTTCACGTAGGTACATTTATTACTTTTTTTACATACAAACTGTCATATTCTCTTTTTGATGATTACAGATTAATAACTGACTGACACTGGCACCCTTCAATCATGTCCACATCAGCTTACTTCACAATAACAACAGTGCAGTCCATATTTATCCTTGCATGCATCATTGGAAACGCTTTAGTTTGTGCTGTCATAAAGAGATATCGGGATATGAGGTATGTAAATGGATGCGATGCAAAAAGAGAGGTAAATGCAAGGTAATTGGAACACGGCAGTCCAAGTGGAGTTCGGATTGCTCTACTTTCCAATACCTTTTCTTTTTTACTGTTTTTCGGGGGATTTTCCCCTTACACAGGTGCCCGTCAGAAACAGTAGTGTATAGAGAAAGGATGCTGGCCAAGCACCGGTCCTATCAGCTCCATTAACCGAAAGAGTCAATAGGAACTAAAATAATGTGTCCCTCTCAATGTATGATAAGGTACATGACATATGAAAACAGTGCTATATCAATGCATGTCCTTAAAAGAGTCGTGATAATGTTACGGCTAAGGCAGAGGAAAAAAAAAAACCATAAGTTTAAAGCTGTATCTCCTTTATCTAGGATTCCCATAAATTATCTCCTGGTGAATCCTGCAGTGGCGGACATCTTGTTCGCGACATTTCACATAACGGAGCTGATATACAGTCACTTTGACACCCATCCGGGCGGAGTGGTTGGAAAAGCTGCATGTATATTGAGAAACGGCTCCTTGCAATGGATCGAAGCCTTTGCATCAGCCTTCATTGTGGCTGCAATTGCTGTAGAGCGCTACTTTGCTGCCATATATCCCTATGGGAACAAAGAAAAACTGAGCATGAAAAACGTCAAGGTATTTCACTACAACATATGCTCGGATCGGCTGAATTCTGACGAACATATTTATAACAAATGATTTTTCACATCGAACTCCACTTCCACTTACTTGGATAAAATGAAACAGTGTTGCACATGATACTCTTCCTGACTGGTAAAAAAGTTAGAATTATCATATGCTGTGCTGAGTGAGCTTATCTCTAGTGTCGAAGCTCCAGCATGAAAACGAGGCAACTAAAAAAAAAAACAACAACAACCAGGCTTGCGAAATAAAGCGATAGAGCCAATCATATTTGGTTTAAACCACGAGAAATGACCAGCAAGAAATTGTCACGAACGCCGAGTGCAAAGGATCTAATCGAATCAAGTGGTGGTTTAAGCAAAGACACAATATGACGATTCTAACATTGCAGTTAAAAAAAACATATTTACTAGGCGTCTTATTTTAAAATTAGAGTTTTTCTTGCAACACTGAAAGAATTTTTCGTAACTAATTCACTACGAATTGATGTACCTGAATCGACCTATGTGATCCAGAGAGCATCATGTTGAAAAAACAAATCATTTATTTCCATTTATTTTTATTTATTTGCCTTTGTTATTGTAAAAAACAAAACAAAACAAAACAAAACAAAACAAAACGAAACTAAACAAAGAAAACAAACAAACAAACAAACAAAAAGCAAATTAACATCAGGGTTTGTGGTGCTAGGAGGACCATAGGTAAGAAAATATGGTAATCTATCGATGCGATTTGGTTATAACGTCACCGTACGCTCGTAGGTCCATCCATCCATGTAAGCCAATCTGAAATGTCACACTCCGACTTCGAACTCCTTAAGAAAACCCGTGTTATATTTCGCATTTTGGAGGGAAATTATCTGGGCAACCCACATTTATCGCGTGTCCGACAACAACTGACACAACAAGATTAGAAATTTACAATCTTTTATCGGTATTGGTTTTGAATTTTAAAAGCTAAAACACCACTTACGAAGTGCGATGATCATCTGACATATTCAATAATAATCGTGGAGCGCCGCGTTTTGCCTTGGTTAGATTCATATAACATGCAACTGTCCTCTTATGGACCCAAATATTTTAGTTAACCTTACAAAGCTTAAATGTTTATCTTTTGTAGTTGATTATTCTTGGTTCGTGGATAGTCTCAACTAGTGTTAGTGTCCCGGTATCCTTTTCGGTAATATACATGAAGGATATCAACAGGTGCATCGCCCCTAAAAAATTGATTGGAACGGTTATCCTCGTTTTGGCGTCTCTCTTCATTTTCATATGCACAATCCTATTGGCTGGCTTATACTCTAGAGTTGTGTACACTTTGTGGTTCAAGCGCCAAGAAGATAATATACTCCCACCTCAACAACAGGTACGAGAGAGAAGGATAGTTCTCACTGAGCCCAATTAGCTGTTACAGTGGCATCGCAGTCAAAGAAGCAGTGGCCTTTGCCTCTTATCCAATACATTGCAATAATTAATCGAAGTTATTTCCCTTTGTAAGCTTGTGTTTAAATGAGATAGCCAAATACATTCTTATAATTAATCGAAGTTATTTCCCTTGGTAACCTTGTGTTTAAATGAGATATCAGTAGTAGGGCTTCAGCAAAATTAGCCGGATTTTGGACTTCCCTCGACTTCCCTTAACTTCCCTTAACTTCCCCTGCCTTCCCTTAACTTCCTCCATACTAATTTTTGACTTCCTCCATATTAATCAAGTGCCTAGTCAGTGTCTTCCTGCATACTAATGAGCATCACTCTAGTTCAATAGCAACAATAGACCTGCCCAAACTTGCCCGATATCTTTTAACCCTGATTGGTTCATGTAGAATGTATTACGTGTTCGAAATAAAAGCGGGTAGATTTCGAAAGCGCTATCGTTCTTGCAATCGCTTTGCTAAGGAAAAAAAAAGTCTAACTGTCACCAATATTTTTTCAGACATTGCTCCAAACATGCAAGTCAAATCAAGCGCTAATGTTGTAACTTAGTTGAAAGCATTAAAATTCAGGAACTTATTTGTTGTGTGGCAACAAAACTGATCCATCTATTCGAAAAACCGCTTGGCTCTGACTGTTCTTTTATAAAGCGGTAGTCCGTTCACACAATCAAAACACACACATGACAGAAATTTTAACCGAAAACTCTCTATTCAATCCCGACTGGTTGTTACAAAACTGCGTTCCTTCTATCTCAATACTGAAAACCCCGATACTATCTGACCTCTCAGCTTTGGCGATGAGAGATGTGTGAGAGAAAATAAATTCTTAGCTAACTTTTTTCGTTTTCCGCTCCGTTAGTCACGCACGCGTTATGCAAAACGGATCTCAGCTCTTCTCTCAACCCTATATTTGCATACAAACTCTAAAGTAAAAAAGCCCATGGGACATCCTTGAAACCACTGCCATTCAACAACGACAATAGACGGCTTAAGTTGTTTGGAACGATCAATATAAACACGCGACTAATATGAATTACACGTTTCTTGAGAGACAAACATAAACTTTATTGTCTTTTCTCAGCGAATACAGAAACAATACAGAAAGTAATTTGAAATGAATAAACGTCAGTCATCCTCTTAAAATTCGTGTGGAGGAAAAATCAATAGTCTTCATCTTCGCTTGGAAGATAATGACTCCTCTTAAAAGTTTCTGAATCAAAGTGTTGCACTACGCGACAACCAGAATGTTTTGGAACAACACGTTTCTTGAATCATTATTAGCGAATACAGAAAGATTAAAATACACAATGAATAAAAATCAATCAAGTTTCTCTATACTACAAAAGACTTTAAACTTTCCCTCGCCGTATATTTTCTAGTAAAGTTATATCAAAGATTTCCCTCCTCCTCCTCCTCCTCCTCCTCCTCCTCAATTCTATTGTTTTCCCTCCTCCTCCCCCTCCTCCTCCTCCTCAATTCTATTGTTTTCCCTCCTCCTCCTCCTCCTCCTCAATTCTATTATTTTCCCTCCTCCTCCTCCTCCTCCTCCTCAATTCTATTACTTTCCCACCTCCTCCTCCTCCACCACCACCACCACCACCACCGCCACCGCCACCGCCAAAACCGATATAAAGCCACATACAAGAGAAACTATGTCATTCGAGTGTCAGGAAGGGACATTTGAGAGTGTTAAAAACTGTTAATAACACGACATTTATCGGGCCAAGAGGGCCACACGGGCCAAGAGGGTCATTTTTATAGCTGTGTTTTTCGCCAGGAGTGCGCGTGGAGATCTCGCGTGGAGTTAGCGCGTGGGGCTAGACAGAAAACAAGTCATGTTTAGCAGATCAAACTGTATTTATTTACAATCTATGAAAAATTACATTCTTTTGAAATATTAAGTCTTAAGGAAAATTCTTTCTATTTACAATTTAGAAAAAAGCAAAACGTATCTACAAAATTAATTTTTTTTTTACAAACTTGAAAACTTAAATGTCGTGTTATTAACAGTTTTTAACACTCTCAAATGTCCCTTCCTGACACTCGAATGACATAGTTTCTCTTGTATGTGGCTTTATATCGGTTTTGGCGGTGGCGGTGGCGGTGGTGGTGGTGGTGGTGGAGGAGGAGGAGGTGGGAAAGTAATAGAATTGAGGAGGAGGAGGAGGAGGAGGAGGGAAAATAATAGAATTGAGGAGGAGGAGGAAGAGGAGGGAAAATAATAGAATTGAAGAGGAGGAGGAGGGAAAACAATAGAATTGAGGAGGAGGAGGAGGAGGGAAAACAATAGAATTGAGGAGGAGGAGGAGGAGGAGGGAAAATAATAGAATTGAGGAGGAGGAGGAGGAGGAGGGAAAATAATAGAATTGAAGAGGAGGAGGAGGGAAAACAATAGAATTGAGGAGGAGGAGGAGGAGGAGGGAAAACAATAGAATTGAGGAGGAGGAGGAGGAGGAGGAGGAGGAGGGAAAATAATAGAATTGAAGAGGAGGAGGAGGGAAAACAATAGAAATATTGAAATATTAAGTCTTAAGGAAAATTCTTTCTATTTACAATTTACAAAAAAGCAAAACGTATCTACAAAATTAATTTTTTTTACAAACTTGAAAACTTAAATGTCGTGTTACTAACAGTTTTTAACACTCTCAAATGTCCCTTCCTGACACTCGAATGACATAGTTTCTCTTGTATGTGGCTTTATATCGGTTTTGGCGGTGGCGGTGGTGGTGGTGGTGGTGGTGGAGGAGGAGGAGGTGGGAAAGTAATAGAATTGAGGAGGAGGAGGAGGAGGAGGAGGAGGGAAAATAATAGAATTGTGGAGGAGGAGGAGGAGGAGGGAAAACAATAGAATTGAGGAGGAGGAGGAGGAGGAGGAGGGAAAATAATAGAATTGAAGAGGAGGAGGAGGGAAAAAAATAGAATTGAGGAGGAGGAGGAGGAGGAGGAGGAGGAGGGAAAACAATAGAATTGAGGAGGAGGAGGAGGAGGAGGAGGAGGAGGAGGAGGAGGAGGGAAAATAATAGAATTGAGGAGGAGGAGGAGGGAAAATAATAGAATTGAAGAGGAGGAGGAGGGAAAACAATAGAATTGAGGAGGAGGAGGAGGAGGAGGGAAAATAATAGAATTGAAGAGGAGGAGGAGGGAAAACAATAGAATTGAGGAGGAGGAGGAGGAGGAGGAGGAGGAGGAGGAGGGAAAACAATAGAATTGAGGAGGAGGAGGAGGAGGAGGGAAATCTTTGATATAACTTTACTAGAAAATATACGGCGAGGGAAAGTTTAAAGTCTTTTGTAGTATAGAGAAACTTGATTGATTTTTATTCATTGTGTATTTTAATCTTTCTGTATTCGCTAATAATGATTCAAGAAACGTGTTGTTCCAAAACATTCTGGTTGTCACGCAGTGCAACACTTTGATTCAGAAACTTTTAAGAGGAGTCATTAGGGAGCTTTAGCAACGACGACGGCGACGGCAACGAAAACGTCACTTCAAAATAGAACTTCTCGTTTTTGTAACGCTTTCGCTATTATTCCAATTTGTTTAACTTGGAAAGGACTGGCGAACTATTCAGGGACTAAATTGTTATGAACGCCATTAAATTGACCGCCGACCGGTTAGCTCAGTGGTAGAGCACCGGACTAGCGTGCGGGAGGTCGCGGGTTCAAACCCCGGCCGGACCAACACTTAGGGTCTTTAAATAATTGAGGAGAAAAGTGCTGCCTTTGTAATGACATCTGCAAATGGTTAGACTTTCTATCTTCTCGGATAAGGACGATAAACCGTAGGTCCCGTCTCACAACACTTGTACCTAATAATCTGTGGGACGTTAAAGAACCCACACACTGTTCGATAAGAGTAGGGGACGTGGTTCCCGGTGTAGTGGTCTATCTCTACCTTTCATCTGTCTTTGACTTTCACGTGTGGGTTGGGTGGGTGGGTGAGATCAAATATGGACTGATAGCGGCAGCCAGAGGCGCCTTTACAGGCTGACGTCCGATCTCACCCCAGAGAAGCACTGTAAACTATCCCTGAAAAGCCCCGACGGGGAGAGGATAAGTAAGTTTGTATGTATGTAAGTAAGGAAAAAGAAACAAAACTTTACAGTCACACGCTCCCGTTCTCGCCAAAACCTAAAATTTAGTCATTTCACGTTGTTGTTTTGCAGAGGACGGGAAAGAAATGTACCAAAATGTAAAACGCACGTGCAGAGCCATTGGTTTTGCTCATTAAGCCTATTGTTTTGTGGCGTTCTCGTTGCCGTTGCCGTCGTCGTTGCTAAAGCTCCCTATTATCTTCCAAGCGAAGATGAAGACTATTGATTTTTCCTCCACACGAATTTTAAGAGGATGACTGACGTTTATTCATTTCAAATTACTTTCTGTATTGTTTCTGTATTCGCTGAGAAAAGACAATAAAGTTTATGTTTGTCTCTCAAGAAACGTGTAATTCATATTAGTCGCGTGTTTATATTGATCGTTCCAAACAACTTAAGCCGTCTATTGTCGTTGTTGAATGGCAGTGGTTTCAAGGATGTCCCATGGGCTTTTTTACTTTAGAGTTTGTATGCAAATATAGGGTTGAGAGAAGAGCTGAGATCCGTTTTGCATAACGCGTGCGTGACTAACGGAGCGGAAAACGAAAAAAGTTAGCTAAGAATTTATTTTCTCTCACACATCTCTCATCGCCAAAGCTGAGAGGTCAGATAGTATCGGGGTTTTCAGTATTGAGATAGAAGGAACGCAGTTTTGTAACAACCAGTCGGGATTGAATAGAGAGTTTTCGGTTAAAATTTCTGTCATGTGTGTGTTTTGATTGTGTGAACGGACTACCGCTTTATAAAAGAACAGTCAGAGCCAAGCGGTTTTTCGAATAGATGGATCAGTTTTGTTGCCACACAACAAATAAGTTCCTGAATTTTAATGCTTTCAACTAAGTTACAACATTAGCGCTTGATTTGACTTGCATGTTTGGAGCAATGTCTGAAAAAATATTGGTGACAGTTAGACTTTTTTTTTTCCTTAGCAAAGCGATTGCAAGAACGATAGCGCTTTCGAAATCTACCCGCTTTTATTTCGAACACGTAATACATTCTACATGAACCAATCAGGGTTAAAAGATATCGGGCAAGTTTGGGCAGGTCTATTGTTGCTATTGAACTAGAGTGATGCTCATTAGTATGCAGGAAGACACTGACTAGGCACTTGATTAATATGGAGGAAGTCAAAAATTAGTATGGAGGAAGTTAAGGGAAGGCAGGGGAAGTTAAGGGAAGTTAAGGGAAGTCGAGGGAAGTCCAAAATCCGGCTAATTTTGCTGAAGCCCCACTACTGATATCTGATTTCTGTAGTTTGAACGAAAGCTTATATAACACGGTTTGTTTTGCTTATAATTGTGTGTACGGAATTTTGTTGAGGAGTTGCAGGATTCAAGAGTTAAAGGCCAAAACCTCTTCATATAACTTTGATCCCCTCCTTCTTCCCCCCTCCCCACCTTGCTCTGGATAATTGGTAGTACGAGCGGAATATCAGAATTCATCAAAATCGTGTCACTGTTTACTTAACCTTACATTAGGTGTGGTTACACTGGGCATTTTGCTCTTCGGTAAATAATTTTCCCACGGGGAAGTAATTATTTATGTGTAACGAATCTGCCTAAAGTGAATTGCCTCCTGGGAATTTCCATAGATGTGTCAAGAAGAACAAAAGAATTGCCCACGACAGTTGGAGATGTAAGTATTATGGTTTATCAAGACCCCAAGAAAGTTAAACCAATCACAGTGATTGCCAGACGCAAGGAAACCACGTGCTGTTTATTTTCTTTTCGGTCAATTTATCAGCGTGTACCCGTAAACAGGGAGTCATTCAAAACCCAGAGTACACCCAACCCAAGCCATTACCCTAAGGTTCTCCATGGGCTAAAGGTCTAGTGTAAGCGCACCTATGGTAACTGGTTTAACACCAGAATTCAAATCATGACTTAATTGGTAACGTAAGTCCATTCAGGTGAGTGTGGCCTGAAAAGAACTGTTTAACTGCTGATAACATGCATTATCGTTTACACAAGCAGAGCAGAATGCGTCGTCAGGGGACAAATGACACAACCCTGATAGCGACTATTAAACGTCAATATCAGCAAAGTCGAGCGCGGGATTCGGGTGATCGTAAAACTAGTTGAGAAGTCAACGACCCGTCTTTTCAATTTTTTCTCAACTGAAAAGGATTTTGGTCCAACGAATCGTTTCTGAAACATATTTCTCTGTATACAGGGTGTGTTAAGAGTACGGAAGCGAGTCACTTTGATGGTTTTCACCGTCAGTGCCATCTTTGGAGTCTGCTGAATTTCTGATTTGATGACCCACTTCATACAACACTTTTCGTTTAGCAAGCTCGGTCCTTATGCCATTCCCGTTGTTCACACAATGCTAATGTTCAATGCCGCCGTGAATCCTTTTGCATATGCTCTTATAAGCCAACAATTCAGAGCGAAAATGAGTGAAATATTGTTTGGTGCATCAAGTTCATCTTCTGGCAGGGTTCAACCCCAAAGGAATCTGGAGGACATCGAGATGGACAACCAGAGAAGCCAGCCGATAGATTCGTCAGGCAGGAATCATTCCACAACATGATGTGCTGCAGATGGATTACCCCTGCGCTGTTCAGATCCCCCCCGACGATACGATGCAACGCATCAGTTTTTTGAGTCGAAAATTAAGGAGTGCATTACTTTAGGATAGCCCTGTGCGATTTTAATTTATAGTTTAAATATTAAAAGTTTAACGAGCTTAAGATTGATGGCACCTTCATTTTATTCTTTTCGCTGTATGAAATATTGATATTGGACAGTTTCCAGTGAAAATCAATACGTGGATTCACATAACTTTCATGAATTGCCCCTCCACAGCTTGATGCCAATCCCAAGTTCCTTGATTTGTACCCCTTAAGTATTGCCAATATATTGATCCTACCTTCCAATCCTCTTATAGGAAGCTTTGTCATGATATCCTCAGATGCCATGGTAATAGAACCATGACACGCAATGGCAATATTCTATTCTTTCGTAAAAATGTTAACCGTACTATATATGCACAAATGTTAAGCAGAATTTCTTGTAAATTCAATAAAATAGTAGGTGACAGGGAAGGTCACCATTGCCTTCTTTTCTACCACAGTGAGTGCTATGGGAACGCTGGGTAACAGGGTCTGATCTCACCAAGCATGTGGAGAAATAGTGGGCACGAAGGGGCGGAATTGATTTGTAGAAGCTTCATTGCCCTGCCAATCATATAAGGCTAAATCTCTCTCCCCATTGGCTGGATCTTCGAACGTGACCACAAAAGTATGGCCTCCAAAAGTTACACGATCGAGGAGAGCATTTGAAGAGGCTTTCCAGTAGAGCTGGGCAACCTTTCCATAGACGATTTTACCCTAGATATAGAGAGAAAAAACAATAAACAGTTAAAGGAAACCGATGTTTTAAAGTGGGGAGGATAATTACGATTGCCAAGACTGTAATTATAAGTCCTATTTCCTCAATATTTCGCATTTCGCGCTTTTGCAAGTCCCAGGTTGAGTCGGTTAGAGGAAGCGAGAGGTCTTTTCGAGCCTTGGAAACAAAAGAGGAGGCCAGTAAACGATTTGAAAGAGAAACATGGCTGCCCGTCCGAGAAGAAAGCCATTGAGATAAATTTTCTTCCCTGGATAGTAGCCTTCTGTCATACTTTAACAGACATCGCAAACAGCAGAAATTGAAGCGCAAATATGTCTCAAAACCGTGGCAGATTTTTATCTCAAATTATTTTTGACAGATGAGGCTCGAAAGGCATCAATCGCAAAGGGGGAAACAGATGCAACTTTTGGAACTCGTCTCCAACTTTCACAGGAAATCGGACGAGAAATGACCTCAATAGTGTGAATTTTCAGACAACATGTCGGGATTCTTGCATCCTAACAGGTCTTTGTATTACGCGTAAAACCGTGATCAGTATATATCCTGATACAGATCCTAATCTTTACAGCATCGTAAAGGCAACTGAACACACAAATCTCAGTGAATATTCTTTTCAGTGTTGACCTTAAAAGTGCTTCCTCGGTAAACATAGATGAGTAAAAACACTTGGTAAGTAGGCAAGAAACAGTTTTTTACGGATGATGTCTGTATTGGTCTAGGTAGTGACCTTAAGCTTGTGGATTGACTCTGGTTATTTGCAGAGATAAATTTCTTTAAAGTTTTCCTTTACCAAATACAGGTGTTTTTTGCATATACAGACCATCAATCTTTCACATGTTATGCAAGAACAATTCAACAGATTGGCTTTATTCTACTTTATTGTATAGAACGTCTACCTCAAATTTCAGCCCTAAAAAGCTGGCAAAATTAAAAGCATGAAAATAATATACTGTTTGCCATTTACAAATTCCATGCCAGTTTCAAATTTCAAATCTGCATAGGGTAAAGGAAAAAGTTGCTGTGGTCAGGTTTTGGCATCTTTTCCAGTAATACCAGTGCAAAACTGTTTGCTACGCATGACGTAACGGGAACAAATCAACCAGGCATGACATTGCATTTCTCCAGCTTTAATTAATGCTCCCAACCCATGAAATCAAAGAAGACACAACAACTTTAAATGGGAGAAAAGGGGTAGGGGATGAAGTGCTCGAGTTGCCAATAGGGATCTTACAGGATGAGACAGGTCAGGTGGTGGGCAACGAGAGATAACAATGAGAACAGTATCAAGCAACAACAACCAGGCTGCAGAGAGGTCCTAATCCTCTCTCTGGGGTCCTAATCCCCAGGCCCTGAGAGGTCATAATCCTCTCCCTCCTTTCCAGGAGTCCCTGTAGCCCCCAGGCTACCGAGAGGTCCTAATCCTCTCTCTGGGGTCCTAATCCCCAGGCCGCCCTGGGAAGAATCAGAACAACAAACAACAGAGGTTTGGTTCCTTGGTAACAAGGCTATCTGGGGGGCCCTTTCTGCCAAAATTGCTGGCCATGTGAGTCTATGGGGCAAAGGGGCGACCTATATGGAGCACTTCATCCCCTCCCATAGTTTATTTATTCTAAGAAATCAAACGGTCAGAAAGGTCTAAGCCTGGTAAGCTAACATATCAGTGGTCATAATCTGTTGTGACCAGAAGGAAAGAATACCATACTTAAGGTAGCGGATGCCAGCTGCAAGTTAATGTTATAAAATTTGTAAATAAAGCTCAATGAGAAAGGATGGTCCATGTGTCCCAAACAGCACTTGGCGTGACACTAACAGTAACAATTATAACAATGTCTCAATCAGCAAATATGCTGCTCAAGTCCAACATCACTAAGCGGGATAACTACAACTACTGCATAGCGGTATGATTATGTGTGGCAAAACAGTTGAAGAAACTACACATAAATGTTAACACTATGTTCAGAGAGCCAAATAGGGTTGGGTGGGCGGGAATTTTTCACAACACTCCGAGAGGTCAGAGAACTTGAAGTGAACTACAGATGTGAAGATAACACCGCATGGTCTTTCTGATTGACATAATGGAGAAGCATAAATATGATTGGCCCGGAAATAACAAGCCATAATGACGCGAAAGGTGACTTTGACCTTTTGCACAATGCAAAAGTGTTTGTCTTAACGAGATATTGCATGACAGAGATGTATATTAAGAATACGCAGGTCATATAACTTCTCTGACCTCCCTTTCATGGTTGTTCACATTAACTTAAATTTATATTACATATAAATTGGCTTTAATGCTCCCAACCCATGAAATCAAAGAAGACACAACAACTTTAAATGGGAGAAAAGGGGTAGGGGATGAAGTGCTCAAGTTGCAAATAGGGATCTTACAGGATGAGACAGGTCAGGTGGTTGGCAACGAGAGAGAACAATGAGAACATTATCAAGCAACAACAACCAGGCTGCAGAGAGGTCCTAATCCTCTCTCTGGGGTCCTAATCCCCAGGCCCTGAGAGGTCATAATCCTCTCCCTCCTTTCCAGGAGTTCCTGTAGCCCCCAGGCTACCAAGAGGTCCTAATCCTCTCTCTGGGGTCCTAATCCCCAGGCCCTGAGAAGTCATAATCCTCTCCCTCCTTTCCAGGAGTCCCTGTAGCCCCCAGGCTACCGAGAGGTCCTAATCCTCTCTCTGGGGTGCTAATTCCCAGGCCCCCCTGGGAAGAATCAGAACAACAAACAACAGAGGTTTGGTTCCTTGGTAACAAGGCTATCTGGGGGCCCTTTCTGCCAAAATTGCTGGCCATGTGAGTCTATGGGGCAAAGGGGCGACCTATATGGTGCACTTCATCACAAATACATGAAATGTATTCCCCATAGACGAACAATATATGAAGATATAAGTTTATGAATATGTAGAAAGAACGAATACAAGACTGCACATAAAATTCAGTCATCCGAAAATGACAACAGAGAAATAATCTATGTTACCAAACTGTGGTCAGGTAGTAGGATGGAATGATTATTCTTTTTATTATAATTATTAGCATCATTATGACGTATCTTCGTGTTTCATTTATTTGTTTACTTTTGAAATGAAAAAGGTCTGCCATTAGCGGACAAAATGACACGTTTAAGGTAAAAGAAATTAAATTTGTGCAGTCTTGTATAAGCTCTATAGGGAAGAGTAACTGAAAATGGTAACCTGTTCAGTAGTAGGCTGCCCTTATCCTATAACTATGACCGGATTGCATAACCTTCACATACTGAGCAGGGATATCCTGGAATGGTGCCGCGTGTTGGAAGGCATCTGGCTCGACTCGATGTTTGCTGTGGCGTGACAAGATCGACGGATGGCATGATACAACTGGAAGTTGTGGCTGATGGCGAGGAATTTGGCTGCAAAACTTGAACTGCGGCCAGAGCTGCTTCGTTAGCGATTTCCCTTGAGGCAGCCGAAATGGATTCTTGAACCAATCGTCGTATGGCATTTAACTGTCCTTCCGTGAAGCTGCTATCGTTCGCGTTAGCGTTGACCACATGAGCTTGGGGAACTGCCCGCGCGTTTTCTTGTAGATTATTAGGCCGTACACTTTCGTTTATAGAGACTCGACTTGGGGAGCAGAACCTCTAAGCCGGCTCAGAAGAGTGGTCCTGTTGCCAGAGGAAGCAATGTTCCTTTGTCTGCATAAGTTTCTCAGCTGCTGAACCGAATAATCGGTTAGTTCTGCGGCATCCATGTTTTGAACGTGAGATCTTCGACCACGTCGAATTGGCGGCATTATAGTTGGACACGAAGTAATGTTCGTAAATCTTGAACGTAAACTCGTGGGAAGAAACAATAAACTGAAACTCTGAACGAAGCGAATGAATGCGAAGAATTCAAAGCGAAGAATTCAAACTACAAATCTTTCGCAACACTCCGAGAGGTCAGAGAACTTGAAGTGAACTACAGATGTGAAGATAACACCGCATGGTCTTTTTGATTGACATAATGGAGAAGCATAAATATGATTGGCCCGGAAATAACAAGCCATAATGACGCGAAAGGTGACACAATGCAAAAGTGTTTGTCTTACCGAGATATTGCATGACAGAAATGTATATTAAGAATACGCAGGTCATATAACTTCTCTGACCTCCCTTTCATGGTTGTTCACATTAACTTAAATTTATATTACATATAAATTGGCTTTAAAACAGCTATATAATGAAAATCATATATTAAGACTCAATAGAGGACTTTTTCCGTGTTTACATAGCCACATCTAAACACGAGGGGGGTTGGGAGAATTCGAGACTGTTATGCAAACCCGAGACGCAGTCGAGGGTTTCCATAACTTTGGAGAATTCTCCCAACCTCCCGAGTGATTTGAAGCATTTACAGTCTGTAGCATAATAGTTTAGTGTACATTTCCGTGTACATTTTTTTTAAATGAAGAATGTCTTATAAAGAATTTTATTGTAGTACCTATTGCAAAAATTACGTCTATTTTATTGCATCGGTTTTGTCCTCTTCGCTTTGCTTTAGGTCGTCTAGCTCACGATTATCGAGGCAGGTAGGCTGTGGTTTTTCTTTTGCTTTCTTTCCTCGGGCTCATGGGGAAAGAGATAGCTAAACCCCAAAACAAAATTTCGCAATTCTTTCTCCATTTCCATAATATTTGTACTTGAAATTGCTTTACGAGTCTTCAAAAAGTTCAAATGAATGAACGCGAACTATCTTAAATATTTTATAAATGATTTTGTCGATTTGCAATGTACCAGTGGAGAGAGAAGATTGAATGACGTTAGTTGATTGAAATTCATGACATTCGTGTACTCTAGATTGCCCAACAATTTAGATTTCTTATACAGTCAACTCTCCGCTAACGGACACTCTCGTAAGCGGACAGCTCTACTTACGGACACATTTTTTAATTCCTCTTTCTACCTCCCAGTCAAACTCTGTATTTACATATTCCCGTAAGCGGACGCGGAAGTTTTGAAAAAAAAAAATGGATTTTTCCTTTGTTTACTCTCTCTCGTAAGCGGACACCCCGTGTATAAAGATTGACACTTGGCAATGAAATTTGTCTTTAATTTGCAATTAATCAACAAAAAATATACTGAATGACCTTTGTCAGAGCAACAAAACAGTGGAGATCGGTTTTGTCAAATCTCCATTTGCCCGCGGGAAAGAAAGCTGTCAAACGAAAAAAAAAAAAAAAAAGAAACAACAACAACAGTCCGACGGAAAAACATTGTACAATGTATACTGTATATTTCTTCTTTTCACTACTAACAAACACCTTTTCCAATTCCCGAGGGTGTCCGCTTACGAGAGAGTTGACTGTAATCTGAAACAACACCTGCGAGTTACAGTTTCTGGTTCTTTACGCCGCTTTGGCCAAAAGTTGAGCAACATGTTAGCACTTCACTTCCCAGGTACGTTTAGTCACCTTTATGTCTTTTATGCCATAAAACGTTAAATTAAGATGTGATCGATCGCCGTATTTATGAGCACTACTAAAACATATGAGAATGAATATGAATATGAATATGAATAGTAGCGAAAAAAATCCTGGCTAAAATTTCAGACTTGTGAGGGATTCGAACCCACAGCCTCTGCGATACCGGTGCAGTGCTCTACAAACTGAGCTGGTTTATTAGAATGCAAGACTGTAGATGAGGCTATTTGGTGAGACCGTGTAATAAGAGACGACGAAAACGTGTATAAGTTAAGAAAAGCTCATGGCAACGCATATTGATAAGACCAAAGACAAAGTTCGCGAAAGCGGAAAAAAAGTCTAAGGGCGCCATTACCAGAAACCGAGTCACGTTTATCAGGAGATAATTTATTCATGCGTCACGCGGCCTTTAAAATGGCCGCCGGAGTTACTAAAGAATGTATGAATTTCAACAGAAAACTTCAGATAAATTTACCGGTGACATTGCTGCTTATTTTCCGCACGTCGCTTATAAAAAATAAACCTTTAACGGAGTGTTCTGTGTTGTCTTTTAGACTTAAAACGTTAAAAATCTTTGGACAATTTTTAATTGAAAAACTTTGGGTTACTGACCCCTATACAGTCATCATTTTAGTCAGATTTTAGTAAAATTACTCACCTTTAATACAAATTTTACAATGCATTTCCTCGTTTTGACAATCTTCCGCACGTTCGAGAAATATTACTAGAGAAAGAGCTTTCCAAAATAGCACTTTTAACCGGTTCTATGAAGAATAAGTTTAAACAAAATTACAACGAAAACCATTCAAAATTTCCCAGCCAGTCGATGTTAGGCTTCATTGAGCAAAGCACTCCCCTGAGACTGGTCGAAGGCCACTTCAGAAATAAAGTTAGAGTTTGTGCTCGTTCTCAATACTCGCTAGCCATTATTGACATTATTCAATTTGACTTAGAAACCAAGCCTTTTTGCAGAAGTCCGCTGGTGTAAAGAATTGCTTTAATTTAGTCGCTCTCGACGCCTTCGCTCAAAAGCCGCCATCTTGGAAACTCGCGTGTCTAGCGTGCAATCGCGCGGGAGCAAAATGTCGCCGATTTCTGGTAATGATGCTAATTAACACGAGCGAAGAGAAAAAAGTATGGTCAACAGCAGTTATTCATTAAAATACAGTACAGTACAATACTTACAAAACTATGGCGATGGTATCTGTCATAGCAAAGCCCCTCGATTAAAGGCAGAAGTAAAACAAAAGGGAAAAGCTTACTTAATTTTCCATAGTGTGTAAGCATTAAGGCAAATAAAACGTTGCGAAAAGCCATCAAATTCTCGCGAAAGTACTGTACTGTATTAACAGAGAACTTACTAGAAAATACAGTCAAGTCTTCAAATTTATTAAACACAGGACAGTTGGAATGCTGTTGTAGTTGCATGTTAAATTATGGAGATTAAATCCAACTGTGTGCGCCTGAAAGAAGCAGATGGAATTAAACAACTTCATTCGCAATAACTGCCTTAGAAGTCAATTTCAAAACACTGTTATTACAATACAAAGTAGTTACTAATACACCAAGGACAACAATTTCATGTAATATATTTCATAAACATGTTCTGTAATAATAATAATTAAATAACAATATATAATTATAATAAGAACCTTCCCAGAATCCTTTGCAGCTGGAAAATCGTCAATCCCAAATAACTTGGTCAGTTTGAGGGCAGCAAGACCCCCACGTTGTCTAGAAATAAGTCTTACCATAAACTAATTATTGTACAAGACTAAGGGCGATGACGTCATTGGTCACGTGACTTTGCTCACAAGTGCGTTTTTGCTCACTGTGACGAAATTATTTTGTTATTGAAAAAGTGGTCAACGTGGTTTGAAGCACAATGATGTGAGCCATTTCGGACTGCCCGGGTACCGAACAAAATATAAATATTAAGGGAGGTATATACAATTTTCAAAAAGTAGGAGTCTGGGTACAAGTGTTATCTCGCGTTGCATTAAACGCGAGGAAACAAAAATTTGGATATTGGTAGATATTTTTATGAAATTTACATTTTTGTCATTTTTAATGCTGTGACGTCATCGGTCACGTGACCAGAACGGACCGAAGTTTAATATTCGCTCTTAAAGTTTACTAGAACCTTTCTCCAAGAATATTTTTAAGCGAAGTTGTAGTTTAATGAATAGTGTTTTAAAAAATGGCCATGATTACTTTTTCCTAAAAAAGTGCGGCAGTAGAAAATCTAACTGAAAAGTTTGTCAGCTTTCTGCTCAACGACCATTTGAGGTAGGAATAAAAGAAAATTTTGCCTAAGGCTTGAGAGTATGCTCTTTATGATGGCGTTGTCAGTTTCTTCTAATTTCAATTGCTTTTGGCGAGGATCGATGTTTAAGATTTTTTTCAGAGGAGAGGGCCTGGAGGAAAGAACGAAAACGAGGCTATACTTTCGCGCGCTTTTTGTTCACTGCGACGCCGCGCCACAAAAGGTTAGCCAGAAAAAAAAGTTCCAAGGACTGGACAACGGACTGGACTTGCATTTTCTTTAAACGGAACTTTTGACGACTTTTTTAATTATTTTTTTTATGGCTGCTGTCTGCTCAGGGACAATGTATACTTGAGAAGGTAAGTTGATACAGATAGTTGTTGCTGTTTGTTAAAAAACAAAAACAAAAAAAAAGCGCGTTTGTGGTACACTTAAATGCACTTCCCACCTAAAAAGTGTTGTTTATTTCTTGAAATTATAAAACTTAAACTAGAAGTTGCAGCAATGCGAATGAAATCAAATTAATGCTAACATTAAATGAAACAATTTAAGTTGCTTAAGGCAACCGATGCAAGCTCAGTAATTTTACTAAATACGATATTTGAAGGTTAAAAACGTATCTTAAACAGTGACGGAATAAATGATTACTTTATTTTCAACCGGAACTTAAGACGTTACCTTCATTCGCACAGACATCAAAACTTTATTTTATACTGTCCATGAGCTAAATTCCCTATTACAATTATAACAAAGTGTACAATAAAGCCATTATTCAAAGTATTGGCCTAAGAAAAATAGTTGCGCATAAACAAATACTGGAACAGTTCGTGCTTTCAAATGGATTACCCTAATGAATTACACGATTCCGACACATAAGTTTAATTTGAGTGGCGAAACGTTTTGTTGTATCTGAAAAATTACTGTACTACAAAAAACGTTTTCACAGAGGTTGTAATGCATGGGGGTTCACATAACTTAATTCAATTTTATAAAGCTAAAAATTGTATGTCAAAATTCAGAAGAAACAGAGAAAAGTTTTAAAATCACGGCTGTTTGTGCGAGTTCGTGTACGTGCGCGCTAAACGCGGAAAGTACCTAAGCTTAATAACTCTGAAGACGTCAAGAAACCGACCAAGAACCAGTCGAAAAAAACAAAGAAAGATCAGCAAATAATTGTTTTAATAGATCTGGCAGTTTTACAAAGTGTTACGCTTCTGGTTTGTGGCACCTATTTACAATGGTAGTCTGAGGAAAAACCTTTTTACAACAATGTTTCAATTATAAGCTTAAGCTTACGGTAAATTTCATTTGAATCTATTTTTTAAATTGAGGGGAAATTAAAATGTAATTTGCTATAAGAATGGGTCCAACACAGAAATCCTGAAAACCTTCTTCACAAACAAACTGACGATAAACTTGAAAAGCAAATTTGAGAGTAGGCTTAACTTCTCGCCGAGCCATACAAAAGTTGGGCACATAAACAAAGACAACGCTTATCTGGCTTATCGGTTGACCGTAAGTTTTTTGAGGAAAACGACTAAATAAAAGGTCAACGGTAAATACCTTCTCCAATCGTCGAAAAGGCTACATCGGGCCACTGCGTAAATCGCACAACGCTTTAGATACATCCAAAAAGCCGTCTATCAACCCTTGATATATGTCTTCCAAGAGTGGCCAGTTAAAAATATTTTCACAGTCTAACACATCTTCAGGTGACCTAGTCGAAGTGGCGGAAGGAGAGTGGAGTCGAACGAGGTATCGCACAGCGTTGACGTGGACGTCGTTAATCCACTGACTTGATCTAAAGTTTTATGCTTCGGACTAGAAATTTTCCATTACTTAGTTGAATTTGACGGCAAATCTCCCATTTTAGCGACCTTTTCAGCTTTTCACCACAGCTCTTTCACCACACAAATCTTTTCACAGTCTAACACATCTTCAGGTGACCTAGTCGAAGTGGCGGAACGAGAGAGTCGAACGAGGTATCGCAAAGCGTTAATCCACTGACTTGGTCTCAGGTTTTATCAGCAGGATGAACCAAATTTCAAAATCATTTCACCGTTTAATTTTGAATGTAGTTAAGCTTCGGACTAGAAATTTCCCATTACTTTGTTAAACTTGACCGCAAATACCACTTTCACCACAGCTACAGCGCTGTCGCAAGCAAACCGTCGCTTCGTTTCAGAAGGCCGATTCACTTTCTGTGATTGGTTAAACAAAATGACGTGTGAATCGCGAGGTGTGGAGAATCTACGATTCGATGACAAACATAGCGGGCAATGTCTTCCTTCGTAATTTTAACCCATTGACTACGGGCTGTTTTTACATTTTCGGAGTGATTTTCCACCTATAAACGATGAATAGCAATTCGTGACTCTTTATTTGAACTACCAGGGAAAAGTGGTGCTGTCCTAAGGCACTGGAGGCTCAAGGTTTCTGAAAACGTCATTTTGACGTAGCTATTTTTTATGCGTGAAGCGACAACAATGACCCAAGTTCGGTTTGCTTGCGATTTCTGCTAAATTTACAGCCATTTTTCATCTTTAGCGGCTGCCTGATGAGCATCATTAAGCGTGACGGTAGCTAAGAGTCCACTTTCTCAAAGAACCGAGCAAGGTGATGTACTTTGTTGTTGAATTTGGCTTGTCACTCGACGAACTGGGAATTTGGCCGGTCGAACACTTAGTACCTTTGGGACTCGACTATTGATGAATTTCTCGACCTACCGCCACATATTTTGGAATTTCTGAGTACTGAAGATGACCACAAGCAGGAATTTGTGGCAGTAGGTCGGAGTGGCTGTAGACTTAGTTTATATGTGAAAGAATTGGGAGAAGGAACGGGTGCTGTCAAAAATTCTCATCATTTCCCAGCATGCAATGTGGTCTAGATGTTGAAAATGGCGGAAAGGCCCGAATGCACTGGAACAAAAGGCTGTATCTACGCTCGGGAGAAGAATATGAACAAAAAAAGTCATTTCTAAGCTAGAAAAGGGACTGAATTTCGTTATGATGGTTGAAGTTTGGTTTACGGCGATGATTTCCTTAAAAAACATGAAGGCAAAAAGGGGCATTTTTGTCGTTTCTCTTTGACGTTAAAAACGGTCAGTTTCGTTCTTGTCCAAACTCAAAAGGCCATATTTGGTACAAATCGCTACGTTTCTTGCATTTATTGGATATCCAAATTTAAAGAACATTCCATTTCGTGCTCACAACTAACAGTTAAGGCAATATTCGTGCGATTGAGAAAGTTGCAATGTTTTGAAGCATGGGAGTTTTTTACGGCCGGTTTTGGCCGGGACGGGTGCCAATGGGTTAACCAAAACAAAATTGCAAAACATTTAATTTTTGGTTTATCGTGAACTAAAAAAACTGTCAGAACAAGAGCGGATAGGCGTGTTTTCAGAGCATCTCTCTCTCTCTCTCTCTCTCTCTCTCTCTCTCTCTCTCTCTCTCTCTCTCTCTCTCTCTCTCTCTCTCTCTCTCTCTCTCTCTCTCTCTCCCTCTCTCTCCCTCTCTCTCCCTCTCAACTAACACTTGTTATTTCTGGTATGAATGAATTAATATGCAAAAACTAAAAAAGGTAAAAATAATAAAGAAAAATTGTCAACTATTTTCCCAAAGAAGTACAAATACACTTGCCTCGATCCAAGCCCACTCATAATAAATATCCACAAAAATATG